>LVTN01000140.1:0-17868 GCA_001649415.1 Musa itinerans
TTGTTGACATACCGTTCCCGCACTCCAACATTTAATGGCGTGATAAATGGTTTGGAATGGGCTGGCGAAAATTCCTCGATGTTTCTTGCAATCCTTATTCGAGACTCATAGCGAAGGATGTGACATACGAAATAAAAGTTTACCTCATACGATAATTAATAACAAGTGGTGTTAAATATAGAGGCAGCACTTCAAGTACAGTCGAACAACGATGTGATCATTACTAATCAGTAATTGGACCGGCGAGTTAATCTGATAGAATGAATAATTAATATAAATATCTAAAATTATACATATATATATATATATATGTTTTAAATATGAATATTTATTATCTGAGAATATTATAAGAAAGCAACAGAGTCCAAGTCATCGAGGTCATTTAAATTAAATCTTTTGTTGTTAACATTCTAAAAAGATGGAAATGAGTTGTGGAATGACCACAGTTAAGCACAGTATTTTATAGATTTTTTATACTATAAATTTTGTTTAATTTGGATATATCTCAAAAATAATTATTGTGGGTATAAGGTCATTGCACTCTGAAGCATTTGTGATGTGATTACGATACAAGTCAAAGTCAAACAAATATCAATCTTTTATCTCTTGGACAGCAATGATGACCTGTTCTAATAAGGTGATAAATGGATTGGTATTTTAGATCCTTTTCCTAACTTGGCAAAGTGGATAAGAATTGTCACTGTCAATGTTTCGTATATGTGGGTTTTCTTATATGTAATTTCATGTTCAATTTTTTTTTAAATAGACAACTTTCGTTGAATTAGAAAAAACATGTTCAATTATTTGTATATATATATATATATATATATATAAAGTATTTTTTTAGAAAATAGAAATAAAATTAAAAAAAATTCTCTTCCCAAATATTCAATTTTTAGAGTGATTTTTGGATCAATTAAAGAAAGAAGAGTGATTGAGATATGAGAAAAAGAATCATTGGATGATTTCAACATTGAAGTTGAGGAGGATCCAAACTTCCATCCATCAAATATTAAAAAAAAAATCCATCCTCAACCAAGTGTTTTCTAATTAGTTGACCAATCAATAGGGTTTACTTTTGCTCAATTATATGATTGTAAGTATTCCAATGTACACAGTTATGACTAAAGTGGCACAATCAATATTGACATGCCGCGTTGAAAAGTCTCGTGATATGCTGAGCGATTTGATGGGGGATAGAATAAAACTAGCGAGTCTAAGTCTCATAAATTAATTTTGTCTTTCGATCATTTCTTAAATGTCTCATTCTAACCCAACCCTCATTCTAACTCAACCCCTTAAGAGGGAACGAGAGAGGTCACTGTTTACTTGTCTAGCATGAGCATCTTCCTCTCTCTTTTTTTTCTTTTTCTTTTTCTTTATTAATGCATAACTACTAAGAATATCCATTTATGTTTTTATTGAATAGGTATAAATAATATTTTGATAGAATGCTTCCATTTATCGACTTCTCTATTGACTGAATTTTTTCCATGTCATGTGACGTAGGCAATCTTAAAGAAATGCTTAATATATAAAGGGAATTGGGTGAGGATAGATAATAAATAAAAAAATTAAATAGAGAGAGAAAATAAGAAAAATATAATTTATAAAATTATTAATTTAAGGAGGAGGACTTTGAAATATTCTTTTGACTTACTTTGTTGAAATATATGGGTATTTATTGTGAATGGACCCATAGAGAAAAAGAGAGAAAGGTTGATGATAGTTTTAGACTTGTTCCAAATCTTCCAATTTAAGAAAAAATTATATTTTTGTATCACTCATACATTTTGTAAAAAAATAATACTATTATCATGATCCCATTATAATTTTTGGTTTTTTTACATAGGTCATAGAAACACACAAAAAAAAAGTAACTAATAAAGATGAAAATTAAATCACCTCAAAAAATGATTCAATATGTTTCATTTGGTCATCTTTTGATAAAATAAACTTCTAAAATTGTATTATAAAATATTTTTTCTTCTTTATATATCATGTTCTTCCTTTCTTATAAGATGATAATTCATACAATCTTTTCTTTTATCTATTTATTTTTCATATTCATTAACAATCTTGAAAATAAAATCATGAATATGTAGGATATTATCATATGACAATTGGAATATGTCAATTGAACTCGAGTCTAATTCACTATCAATTCGAATGATTTGTGTGGATCTTTTTTTCTTTTTACATTTGTGGAATGTGACTTATGGAATCTAAATGCACAAATAAACTATGGATTGAGATATAATGTGAGAATCAATTATAAATTTGGATGTAAGCTATATATATATATATATATATGGTTACGAATTAAGTCATATCATGATAACGTGATGAATGCTCAAAACGAGATTGATGAATCTTCCGCATAACTCTTTGAATTTTAATTGGGATGTGAAATACAATAATGGATGTCTCAAGATTAGTTATAATAGGTATGAGGTCTTTCCACTCTGAAACATTTTTGATGTGGCTATGATGAAAGTCAAATTCAAATAGATATCTATCTTTGTCTGATGAAATGTTTGATGATGCATTTATGGTGTGGATTGATTTATTGAATCATCTTTAGTTGATTTATCTTACTATCGTACCGTGTCAAGTTGACAAGAAATATTATTATTATACCTGTATCTTTTCCTATATGTACTTTCATGTTCAATTAATTTTTACTTATATAAAAAGAAGTAATATTTTAAAAAAAATACTTTTAGTGTCCATCCTACCATTTAGCACACACAAATGAAACCATTAATAATAATAATAATAATAATAATAATAATAATTTTTTATTAATTAAAAAAAAGCTTGAGAACATGAGAAAAAGAAAACAACATATGCTTCCAATATATAAGTTGGGAATGATCCAAACGTACATCCTCCGGTGGTTTGAAGGGGATAGAGTGAAAGGACGAGTCTTCATGCAAATAAGTCTCAGAGGTTGATATCATCTATGGATCCTTTCTTTCTTGATGTCTTATTCTAACTCACCCGGTCAAGGGGGGGAAGAGAGAGGTCACTGTATGGTTGCCTAGCATGCGGATCTTCCTCTCTCTTTCCTTTTGTTTGTCTTTTCTTTATCTTCTTTAATACATAATTAATACATATATTTGTTTCTATTTTTATTAGATATGCACAAATAATATTTTGATAGGACCCTACAATTCATTGAGTTCTCGCATTGATTGAATTTTTTTTATATGTCATACAACCGTGGGAGAATACTTAATATATGAGAGAATTTGACGGGTGGAAAATAAATAAGAAAAGAACAAAAATAAAGAGAAAACGAGAAATTTTGCTTTTTACAAATATTAGTTTAAGTAATCAAAAACGAGTGTTAGGAATTCGACGTGCACCAAAATGGTCAAATAAGAGGGCTTTGATTGTTGCACAGTGCATCTCCTTCCACAACCACAGCAAGATCATCTCTTAGCTTCAAGTTGCAATCGGCCACCCGATAGACCAATTCGTTTGCATCCAAAGCAAGTCAAGGGAAGATTCTCATAGGCCACCGATCGAAATCCACAGTAAATGGAGATGAGAGATCAATCTCCACATACCTCTGGACAAATTTCCTACGTTCAAATTTCGATGATCTATCATCGATCTCGATCCCTTTGCCCAACATAAAGGGATTTGAGACACCATAATAGGTCTGTTGTGAGTTGGATTTGGAGAGGAGAGGAAGGCAAAGGATAGTCTTAAGCTTAACTCCAAGTCTTCGGCTTAAGGAAAAATTATGCAATCTTCTTTTTATTTATTTCCTCATCCTTATTTATTTCCTCCGTCTTCCTTTCTTATAAACAATCTAAAAAAATAAAAACATGATTACAAAGGATATTGTCATATAGCATCTTGAATATATTAATTAAATTTGAACTTAAGTTCATCATTAATCTAAAGTGATTCACGTCGGTCTTTTTTTCTTTCCATGTCTGTGAAATATGACTTGATTTCTATTATTATAGTTTAAACTTTTTAGTATGAGTTCTCTTCAAGAGGATCTCCATCATCGCATGAGCTCTGAACTCATATATGACTTAATCTAGTCAATTATTATTATCTACATGCGCTCTGAACATTTTGCATGTGTGGCTAGGATGAAAGTTTGGATGAAAGTCAATATCAATCAAACTTAAACATCTTGGGTCCTATAAGATAGTCTGATAATATTTAAGGAGAATTGGAGTTTAGTGAGGTGATGAACGGATGGAACAGAAGATGCTAGCCTTATGGGAAAATGTAAAGATTTAGATACTTACCCGATGATCTGTCCCAACAAAAACCATTTGAACATAGAAATTTTGTATAAAGTGGATTAGTTTAGATCTTTTATTATGTAATCAATTTAAATAAGTAAAATATATATATATATATTATAATTGATCAATCAATCTCAAGGATGGGTGAGGCTCCCACACTCCAACATTTGTGGTGTGTATTAGAGTCATGACATGATGAATGTATTAGAATGAGGTCGACGATTTTTCTTCTTACTCTTGAAATCTTAATTGAGATGTGAAATATGATTGTGGATATATCTTAAGATTAGTTATTGTGGGTATGAGGTCTTTCCACTATGAAGCATTTGTGGTGTGATTATGATGAAAGTCAATGTCTAGCAGATATCTATCTTTTTCTGATGAAATGTTTGATAATATATTTGTGGTGTGGATTGGTTTATCGAATTCTCCTCCGTTGATTTATCTTCTTAACGTATCTTGTCAATTGGACAAGAAATTTTGTTGCTATACCTGTATTTTTTTCCTATATGTACCTTCATGTTCAATTAAATTTTATTAATATAAAAAAATAATTTTATTATCGGTCATGCCGCACACACAAATGGAACCACCAATAATAATCTTTTCTCATATATTTAATCATCTTCAAGTTAAGCTTTTCATATTTTTTATTAATTAAAGGGAAAAAAAAAGTTATAGTGTTATGGTACACTACATCGAACCCTCGAATCTTTGATAACTTGATCGATGAATTGTTCAAGTCAAAAGGAGTCCTTTTCGGTCAATTATTTTTTTATAAGATATAATTGGTGAAGATAGATTTGATCTTAGAATCTTGTTATTAATGGTCACTTAGATTAGCCAATATTTTCTAAGAATACTGACATTTTGAATACTCAACACTTGGTAAGTTGATCTTCTCACTTCTCAATCCTCTATCGATTGGATGATTCTAATTCAGAAACAAGTTGGTGAGGTCTCCATGTGCATGCAGATGCTAACTGTTCCATCATATACCGATAGGAGTACTTCTCCTTCTTTTCGATGTGTTCAAGAACGTGCACTTCACACGAACGTCGATTAAATACATCGCAAGATGAGTTAGATTTAGAGTCGACAAGTGACTGCTACCTTCTGTAAAACAGTGGGAAGTGATGAGTACAGATCATTTTCTAGTTCATGGCCTCTGCACTACGAGGAGCAGTTGGAAAGAAGAGCAGAGAAGACACTGCTGATTCCGAAATGCTTATACTGTGATGCCTCAACACAAAGATACAAGTCAGACATATTGTCTTTTCTCATGAGAACAAGAAACACTTGAGCTTTTCTTGTAGTCCAGCCATGAACAAATGCCATTTGTACCTAATCAGTGTACAAGAAAATGATCAAGTGCTCGCAATTCATTTAGTGTTATTGCATTTCACGGACCATTCTTACTTAAGTGCCAATCTGTCATCTTTCATGGTCATTCATGATCAGTGAAGTCAGCAAAAGATGATGTCTTCTTCAATGGTAGGAAAAGGAGAAAGCAATTACATCACAGGCCTCCTATAATCGACAAGCACTGTTGTTGCAGGGGGAGGAATGGCATCTGAATAGTTCAATCTTATCATTCATTTTTATATATTCCAAATAATCCTAATTCAACATGAACCTTTTTGTTGGGAATTTGAGATATCAATCAGATGCAAATAGCTGAATTCAATCACTGTTCTGGTGATGTCAAATCCTCCTAATATGTTCTTTAATTAAAGTAGAACTCGCATAACTTTTGCAAAAGAATAGGTTAAACAATATAAGAGTATAGCATCACGTTGTGTTAATTAATTATTATGACAAATTCTGGTTGTCGTAAGCTTGATGTCAGAAACGAACGGATTCAATAGGATCCTATAAAAATTATATCGGAGACATTCTCGACAAAGGTCCATATGATACTTCAGTTTCAAGAAGAAAAAAAAGCTATGAGACCTACCATTTACCAAAAAAAGAAAAGAAAAAAAAAGCGTTATATATATAAATTATTCCATAAAGTTTTTGAAATGTACTTCAAATTATTTTTTTATAGGGAGTTCCCAAAATTGGAGTTACGTGGGGAGTTATACTACAAAAGCATTTATATGAAATCATCTGCCATCATTTGATCATGAAAAGATTTATCGACTATTAGCGATACAACTACCACATATAGATTCGTGTTAATAGGGTGTGGGAGTCCTAGCTCATCCATCGCAATGAATGGCTTTACGATATAACACCAAGTCGGGCGTCGGTGTAGTGCTCAACTGATGTGTCGAACTAATAAGGTATTTGATGGGTGAGGATATGATGTCGAATTCTCCATGTGTCTGTCGGATCCCTTAATCACTAATAATCTAGCAGAACCGAAGATGAATGTGAGATTGTTGGAGCTGTAACTCAATTCTTGGCTTGCAGGTAAGTAATCGTGGGGGTACTCATAATCAAGTAATGCCACTGTTATGTTCCTATGGCAAAGACATTGAATCTTTTGCGGCGCATTGAACTCATTGCAAATAATTCATCAGAACATTCCAAATGGGCCTTCACATACACATTAAGACAGATATAGAAAATGGATCAACACATTGAAGAGACAACAGTTGCTGCAGAGGACAAGCAGCTCGTGCATTTGCTTTGGAGTCATTCCTTTTGGGTTGCCACAGAGCACATGGGATCCATGAGGGACAAGAAACAGATGATAACATACATGTTCTGACAATGGTGATGATAGAGATATGGTTAAGACAATGACAATACTAGAATACAACTTCCAGCTCTACAAGAATCTGATAGAAGAAATAGCAAGCATTCAATCTTTACTTTTCTTCAAGGAATTGAGAAGAGCAAGTATGAAGTTTCTTTATTTCTCTATAGCCTTCATAATATGCCAAAAGCTCTCAAATGGAATGAACAAAGAGTCACTCTAGAAGAAGTCCACATTGAATTCACTTGCCAATGCACCTCGAGGGACATTGAAGCATGTCCCTGAGAGATCATGAGACACTGAGATCAATGGATAGGTGCTGTAATCTTCAGAACTCTCCATATCTTGCTTCTCTTGCCAAGAACTATACTTTTGTTCATGAGACTCCACACCATTAATCTGCACATGAGTTGGTGCTTCCATCCTCTCAGCAGATGCCCAATTCAAGGCTTCGATTCCAAGCACATTGTTCATCTCAGATCCAATGCTGCAGTTCCAGTTACAGCTGTTGCTTGAGCTCTCTCCATAGCCAAACTTCTCTGTAACATACAACGTACTGCTATAGTCACATAATCCTTCCTTCTGTCCTAATGGTTCTAAAGTTTGATGGATTTCGTTGTAGATATTCACATTATCCTCTGCTACTGAATCCAAACATGTCTGGATTTCGACCAGTGGGAAGGTATCAAAGACTGGTTTTGTCGGCAACTCCTCGGATGTAGCACCAGTGTTTGAGCAGTACATTCTGGTCTCATCTTCTTCTGCTTTTATCTCATTCAGTGGCTTATGACTGCTCGGGTCGATTCCTCTCTGTCGAAGCTTTTTCTTGAGACACGAGTTCCAGAAGTTCTTGATTTCATTATCTGTTCTTCCCGGCAATTGCGACGCAATTTGAGACCACCTGCAACCACAAATCATGAGAAAGATCGACAGTGCGAGCTTCTTAGAGAATCTCCTCGGGCTTGGCTGTCACCTGTTGCCCAGAATTGCATGCAGGCTTATGATCAAATCCTCTTCGTTCTGGGAGAAGCTGCCTCGTTTGAGGTCCGGTCTCAGGTAATTAATCCACCTGAGCCTGCAACTCTTCCCACAGCGCTGCAATCCTGTGAGAAGAAGACGAGTCTCTGAATCAAGTTGAGAAATTCAGAGGATAGCAAAGGAAAAGATCAGAAACAAGGAAGAGTTATAGAATGCCTGATAGTTTCGGGACAGAGCTCCAACAGCCAACTCCATATCTGATGATGTGGTTGTAAAGCTTCTCGTCTTCCTCAGGAGACCACAAGCCTTTCCTTATCTTCTGCTTGAGACAGCAAGAATGCCGTCCCATTGTTGTGGATACGGTCTGCTTGAGGTTCGATGTCAGATGAAGCAGGGGGGGAAGAGAGGGAGGGAGAATCAAAAACAGACACAGAAAGAGAGAGAAGGAAGAAGAGGAAGGTGAAGCAATCCAGTGAGTCCTAAGCAAGTCTCTGGTGTTCTTGCACTGCAATGGATTGGGATTTAAGATAACATCAGTGGTAGGAAGTAGGAAGGAAGAGGGTGAATAAAAAATTCTCAAAGGATGCTGGCGATTGATGAGAGAAGCTTCAGTTAGGAGCAATGACTGTGAAGCTTCACTAACCTGTACAATTTTTTCTCAATGACAGAAGAAAATAATGATAGAGAATTCTTCTACACCATAAAATTCATCTGAATCAATTGAAGCATTCATTTCACTGATGATCACTGTGATCCATTGTTTACTGGATACAGTGATACCAACTTTCTTTTCTAGTCTTTAAGAAAAGCAAAGATAGTGTCAGGTTCCACAAGTCAAATGCTACAGGATCTTGCAACTGAGTGTTCCCTTTCCTCTGAGATGTCCCTATGATCTCACCAAACTGACCTGATCTTGGTGGCTATTTCTGGTCTCTAAATGACTATGTAACCACTGAAAATTACATCTAGCAGGAAAACTCACCTCCATGCATCAGTTCGAGTGACACTATTGAAATTAACAAGTATCAGAAGAGCAGACAAATGTCATCCATGTGAATACAAACATAACAATCTGAACATACTGATTTCAATTGAAACCTGCAATGCTGAATTTGTTCATCTTTTTCCAGGCTTGCTCAGGGAGAAAATTAAGATTAGTAGGGCTTAGAATTGAATAAGATGATCTACCAATAGTTATTATACTTTTGAACAGTGTAAGGATTAGCAGAGGTATAAAGCTTAGGAATCACTGTAATTGGTGGTCCATTGAAGTCCTCAACTGGCTTCTTCGAGGATGAAAGGTCACTGTACACCTGTTCTGAGAATCCAATGAATCAAGCTGACTTCCCTATTTGATGATAGCACACAACATGATAGCCATCTCATCATCTTTGGTTGTGACAGGGAGAAATTTTATTTCTGGTCTGTCTTATTGCCTTGAATGTGACTGTGTTAGGAGCCATTCCAATATAGCAATTATAATTTCCATGTTGTGCATGTTATAAGTTGATTAAATGCTTAAGCAACACATATTACTCTGATTAATTCAGATCACCTGCCAAATCTTCTAGACACATTATCTCAGTCATGTCCCTTTCCTTTATAAATAATCTTGGTGATTATTCACCAACCACTACAGTTCTTGGGCAAATTATGTGCATGCACTGAGACCAGGGTTGTGATGGAAATGAATCAAAGATGTATTTGCAAGTAACCACTGAAGATGTCATGATTGTTCGATTGATATCGGATTATTGTGCTAAAGAAGTTTCTTCTTAAGTGACATATTTTGAGTAGACAATGAAGAAATTTAGACAGCTAACATGTTGCTGCACTGTGATCAAAAGATTTCAATTCAAACAATTTTGTCCAGTTGCAATTCCTGTAGTTGACTGGAGGCATTCACTTGGAGAGAAACAATATTGCTAATTTTTCTGTGCCAAATGAACTACATCACCACAACATATCATCCAGCACAGATGAGTAGAATCACCACTGCAGAGGCAGCTCCTTCTGTGCTTCCATTTTCTCTGTGAAGTTTCTTAGATGTGGACTTGAAGAGCTTCCATCTCACGTGAGATTGACTTGTTTGCGTGCCTCCTTAGAGACGGAAACATCATAGTGGCTCCTCTTTCAAGTCACAAATACCAGAGCCAAAGGAGACAACATTGAGACAAAGGCAAGCCATTATTATATCTTCTTTCCTTAGTTATTTAGGGCTTATGGTCTGTTATGAGGTGGAGTAGGTTCTACTTGTCCTAATATTAAGGTGCATGATTAGTTTGCTAGCCCACACTGTTAACTAACTCATCAAACAATATGTAAATTAGATGCATGTAGCTCATCACAACAGCTAATTACTGGTAATAGATTACATGAATTTTAATGCATTGGCACTATTAGCAGGGACAACTCACCAATTTTGACATGGATGTACACAATGATCTCTAGATCTGTTGATCATGACCCAGCAGTTTACTCTTCCAAGTTCCTGAAGAAATCAGTCATGCAGCTTTAAGTGTCAAACAGTCAAAAATCATTGCTCTTTTGGACTAGAGATTGAACTTTATAATCTGTGCTCATAGGTGGCTTCTATCATTACTGAAAAGGTAGATAGATATGGATGCAGATGGATTGGTTTTTGACCTTGATTTGCCGACTAGAGATGCCTCTCTGGCTCTCCAAATCCAATTTTCCATCATTGAAGATAAGATTGGGTAATTTGGATGAAAAGATTAGGAAGATCTTGCTTGCTAGTTGTTTCCCAATACTAGCTTTCTGCAAGCTTAGCAAGAAGCAAGAACCATTTGTCTTCTTCTTTAAGGAATTTGATGCACTGTTCTTCACTTTCTCTGGTGTGAGCTGACCATGGAAAGAGAAAGATATGTGATGAAAGAGTGAGAATTCATGAGATATTTCCCACCAACACCTGCCACTTTCCACTTGGTTTCACCAGATCAGCTCCATGACTAACTGTAATCCACTTGCACATATATTTTACAGCTCGTTAACCTTTTGTTTTCCTACCTCCACTAGAGACGTGGAAAACGAACTCAATTATGGTGTGGAGACAACCGATCACCATCAAATCAATTCCTCATTGATGGCAGTGATCATCTACAGACTGCCCCCTTACTCTCGTTGAATCTTTTTTGTTCATCAGTGGCACTGTTTGAAATGGTTGGTATCTTTTTCTAGGAAAAAACCAATAACAGTCGGAATCAGATACATTGATCTTTATCATCAAGCAATAACTCTAGTTAAATTAGGAACATTCAAATCCCTGTTTATTATTTTTTATGGTCTTTTATAGTCTGTTTTTTCCTCTTTCATATTACAAAATCTGATCATGTCACGGCATCTTTTCTCAAGGGAGAAGACATCATAAAAGGCCAAAATTTCCAGTCAGGTAGCAAGAGTTGGCTGCTTGATTTAACATATCTGATGACCTCTTCTTCATACACAGCTGGAGTTGCTAGTGTCTAAAAGAAAACATGATGATCATTTTCCCTGCTAATGTCTTCATGTGCGGCTGGAGGAGCTTCAATCCATCATCACTGATTGTTCTGATGCAACAGTCAGAGAGAGAGATATCATGAAGTGTATCAGATGGATCATAAGAAGAGAACAATCTGCATAATTTTTTTACACAGAACAGTGCCTTACAAGCTGTAGAAATATACTTCAAATGTTTTAAGAAAGAGATTAAACGGTTTTTAGCTAAAATTTATTTCAGAGCAATTGGCTGCCTACTTGCAATAAATTTTGTTGGAAGCTGCACGGGGTGTCCATGTCAATCCATTGCCGAAATCAACTACAAAGAAGGGATTAAAATGCCATCAGAAATCAGTAAATAACAATTTTGAGCAGTGACTAATAATCATGGACATGAGACTTGAGAAGTACTGCATAATGGCAACAAGGAAAAAGGATTTAGGGATCATTTTTAACTAATTCGATAGTAAATAGCAAGTTAAAGATTTATTGCAAATGTAACACCAATTAAATTGAGAAAAGCTCACAAGGACCTCATATTCCATAATTTATAAACGATTCTAGAGGTACAATAAATAGAAATGACTACCGACATCATAAATTCTAGTCCACAACAAACCTCTCAGCTGCACTATGTATTGTGAAACTACCTTGATGGACTTCACGGCCAAGGAGTAATTAGAGATTCATCTTTACTTGAGAAAGCCTCAAACAAATACAAGAAACAAAATTTTCTCTATACTTATCTGCTGGATTTGAGATGTATAGGTAGATAAAATGTATTCCTGATTCATAATAAACATTGTTCGATCTTGTCATTCCATCGAGAAAAATGTAATTTTTCAAAGTATCAGTGGCCAAAATCTTTACCAAAATTCTTTCTTTTAGTTTTTCTCCATTTTTGTCTAAGAAAGAACATATAATTTTGTTGTTCTATTCAATATTTTGTTATTAGTATCATTATCATTATTGTTACTGTCTGAGATGCCTGTTCAGAATTTTTTGCTTTCAGATGTTTGTTAATCTAATTTTACAATGTCAAATTTTACATCAACCTAATAAATTGTAATCTTTTGCATTTGGTCAAAATGCCAACGTTATCTTCATTCTCTGTGTTTAGTGACCATTTGGTTGGCAGTCTTCACTCTTTGGTACTCAAAGGTAGAAGAATCTGTATGATTTCCATCTCATAGGAGTGTGATCACAGTAACCAACAACAAAGCTTCCCTTTCAAGAAGAGATCATCATCCAAGAATGATTAAGTAAAGGTACAGCTATGTAGTCACATTTTTTCTTCCTCCACCTTCCATCAAACCTTAGTTCAGTGGTCCTTTCCTGCTTGTCAATACATTGTCTCCTTGTCCCCTGGAAAGTGATGCTTTTTAGCCTTTTTGCTATGTTGTCTAAGTGGTCCATCACATTTCACAACCTCCATCACTTCAGCTAACATCAAGAAGGACCAACTTGCCCATCCATATATATATTGCTTCAGTATAACAATGTTGCTTTCTCTACCTCCAATCATTTTAGCTGCACGTTTTATGGCAAAAGGTGAGATTTTGTGTGTTCTTGGTGTACATAAGAACTTCAAGACTTTTAGGGGCAAAGCTTGGATTTATTAGTCTGTCTCTGAGCAACAAGTAGGCATTATAATTTGATATTCAAAAAGGGATAATTTAATCAATCGATGTTCATGCCGACAGTTTGACAATCAAATTTCATATAACTCAATTTAAGTTGTTCCTTAAGGAAAAGGAAGTGCTAACCAAGCTACATCAATACATATCAGAGTCAAAAGTTCTGAGGATTTAGTAAGATTCTACAAATTAGGTGCCTCAATCACATCATCCATAATGCATTTTCACTCCACCCAACTAAGCAAATTTCATTGTTTTTTTATTTTAACATTCATAATTCCACAACACTACAAAACCAGGCATCAAAAAATTCATTTTGATTCAGCTATGTTCCATGCTTAAGTTGGCTTTAAACGTCTGATCTAGAATAAGACTAAGATACAGAAGAAACTTGTTTATTGATCCCACTAGCATCATTCATACTCCTTGTTGAGAGGGGATAATTAGTCCTTATTCCATACAAACCAGCACATATCAAGTTTCTTTTTTGTTGGGTTCTTTTTAGGGAATAAAGTATCAAGTTAATCAGCCTAAATTATCACTGAAACTTCCAGATATTACACTTTCAAATCATCCAAATCTACAAATATGCCTAACTAATAAATCATAGTGTTTCAACAATCCATCATGTAGAAATGTCTTGTGGTTTGGTAATAAATATAACTTTCAGAGACAATCCACATCACCATGTAAGATTGTTATGTAGGGTGAAATTGCTTGGTGGATGAATAGGAAGGTGTCATTATATTATGATTGCAGGTGTTCTTCAAAAACTATAGAGCAAATTCTATATAATCATGGATGTAGAAGATCTCATATTATTTATCATATGTGCAATTTTTATATATTTTTTTAATCGGAAGTATTAGCTCTCAAATGTAGCACATAACAGTTTGGGGGTCATAATGTTGTGTAACCAATCTAGTTTGTTTCTTATTTGAATATATTTAGTTAGTTTAGAGATATTTTGAGTATGCCATAAGTTGTCGCATGGTAACATTTAGAATATTATTAATTTTGATTCCTAGATTTATTGTGAAAAAAAAAAGGAAATGAATCATCAAACACAAAAAAGAAATATTTAAGAAAAGGATTTATTTGACAAAGCAAATTTAGAAGCTCACTTCTCTAGAAAAAACCAAAAAAATAATTAATTAGCATTTATATGGTTGTATTTTTTCTTACTATTTTTTTATTTGAGGCCCATAAAAAGGACAGATAATGGATCCATGAATTAAGTTGCACAGAGTTGCAAGGCCTTTATCCTATGAGGTAATTATTTTCTTTCTTATCCTATTATTTGGGATATTCTCTTTTTTTTTCTCTTTTCTTGCTTCTTTAAAAAAGAAATACTCATTTTTTTTGTTAGAACTTGTCTTACACTAAATTTGATGTCAAATATTTTGATTTAGTTAAGATGGTTTATCATCGAGATTGATCTATATTTCAATTTTATAAACTCAGGATGAAGCAAATGATGGGAGATAAATTTAGTTTAGTTCTTATTTGCATAAATTTGTCTAGTCTAAGGATACATCGAGAAAATCATTAATATTCATATGGTCATATCCAGAATATGTTCGATTTTTTCTACATTAATTATAAAGAAAAAAAAGTAAATGATTAAAAATAGGAAAAAGACCATCTAGCTAACAGAAATGGTTAGGAAGATTATTTGACAAGTCAAATTTGAGAATTTATATTCTCAAAGAAAGAAAGAAATAATTTGTTTGATTAATGTTGATATGCTTGTAACTCTTTCTTATTATTCTTTCTTTATATACTATGACCTGTAAAAAGTGTTCAAAAAATTATAATGGTTTTATCGTGGAATGGACCAATGAACTGAGTTATTTTCTGACATTACATTTATTTTTTTCGACTATATAATTTCATTTTGACATGTTGAAGTATGAGGTTTTTTATCTTGTATTCTCCTTAAGCCAAAATTATTCTAGTAATTAGCTCTTTTTTTCTTCCTTTTATCTTTCAATTATTATCTTTTTCTGCATTTTCTCCTGTTGTACCTTTGCAAACTCATCGTATCAGCACATAACCTATGAAAAATGATATATTAATAAGAATAATGAGTTATATTGTGGGGGGAGATAAATGAATTAAGAAGACCAACCTACACGCGGAATGGAAGTGAAACTTTTGAATGACTCTATCGAAATATAATGGACAAATTAAATTAATTCCAAGACATAGCAAGCCCAATGTTCTTATTATGCCTATACTAAAACATCCCAACTCCAAACCCAAATGGAACCCGTTGGGGAAGGCAATCCCTTATCATATTATCCATGGCATCGATTGCAAACTAATGTTGATGCATTAAACTTACTTATATTATATTTAATATTTATATCGTCATCCTAATTTTTCTTTTTTGTAAGAAGTCAACTAGTTTAACCAATAACAACTTATTATTGATTATATGATTCAGTGATCAAACCTCGTCTTCACCATTTAACATTAATCTACAAAAGAAAAGCTAACTATTTATTTTTCAATGTCTCTGTAATTAAAACTAAATCTAAGCAGCTTTGGTACGATCACAAAATGGGTTGATCAAACTGTCTTGAACTCCCAGGGGGTTGAGGCTGCTGCTGCCTCCCCAACAATTCTGTACTTCCAAATCCATGCATGACCAGTATCAACCATGTTGTTTATTAGGAATTGGGAGGCCAACCACATCACAAACATGTACCACAATGTGATGAGCCAATGATCTCTTGATCCTTTACATGCCAGTATTAGTAGCCACACCAAAACATCCCTCTCAACTCATCCTTCTGGAATCACCAAAATGAAAGCAAAGGTTTCTGCTGTCAATTAGGAGTTGGTCATTGATAGCCAAGCAGATCTATGTTTGCTTTGCAGATAAACAAAGCACAGAAGAGGAAGGGGAATGGTTAGGCCAACAGTTGAGTTCTTTGATCAACCCTTGGAACTAAAGCAACATTTGTTAGATTCTTGGTCACCATCTTACTGTTACCTGCAGCCAACGGTATCAAAGTTTGTTAGAAGAGGAAGCAATGCTTGAGCTCTGTCGTTGTTGCCTGCAGCCTGCGGCATCTGGGAACGAGTTCCGATGCTGATACAGTGAAGAAGATTCATGGAACAGAGGTTGGATTCATGATGAAAGCTGAACTCTGGAAATCTGACAACCAAAACACAGAAAAGGAAGAACAAAGCTTGTTCACAGAGATGCTTGGTGGGTGGTCAGGATGTCATGGTTTGCTTAGTAAGCTGATGTGTTCTGGTTTGCTTAGATTCTTGATCAACACAGAAAATGGTTGGATTCATGCCACCTTATTAAGCACTAGAAATTGGAAAAAGAACAAGGAAAACTTCCTCAACCTAACACCGGTTAGGTGACCCTTAAATACATCTCCCAGAACAAGCAGATGTTTCGAATGTAATAACACCAAAAAATGTTGCTTTTTTTTAACACAAAGACATCGAATCTTTGCATGCATATAACAAATCACTAGAAAACCCAAACAAATCAATCAAACTTCCTCAATTTGCTTCATAATATCATCAAATACGAAGCAAAAGAAGGTCCATCCAACAGAATATCACACCATATGAACGGAGAAATAAATAACAACAATCAGAAGAGCAAATAAGAGAGAAGTGACTAAATTTTCATAAAGCAAACAAACACAAGAATCACTTACTTGTGCCGCATCATATTCTCCTTGTTGTTCCTTTTCCCCGTCGACATGGCGACGAACTTGTAATGCGTATCCTACTAAACTCACTTGATCCTGTTCTTCTTCAGATCGTGAACACGCGTATGCAACACTGACTCCGCTAGAAGAAGGAGAAAGAAATAAACCAAATGTTTATTTGACCTTATAGTAGATGGCAAGATGCAATGGGTGCCACAGGATAGTTGGGATGGCTTATTACCTCGTATTCAAGGTTGATCTTCGATGTTGGAGTCGAATTCGTCGTTTCCGTATCTCCGAATCCAATGGGTTTCTCTGTTCCTCTTTGGATTAGGGTTTGCGGGAGAGTAGGGGTCGAACGGTGAGAAATGGGAGGAAACGCCTGAGGTTTCACCCACGGATGAGCTTTGGGCCTCGCGGTGCTCCTATGATTTGGGTTTCACGCCTGAGGTGGGAGGAAGATGCCGTTCGCGGTACGATGAGATTTGCGTTTCACGGATGAGGTTTAGGTGCACCTATGCTGCTGATTGCACTCGACGGTCCGATGCTCCAGATTGCAATCGACGGTCCAGATCATATATCTATTTAAATTTGATATATATTTAAACTTAAAAATTAATATACTATAAAATAAACATTAGTGAAAATATATTATATGTTTTGTCCCTAATAGTTATTTGAGTGATAGTAATAATAATATCTGTCAATGAAAATACCTTTTGTAACAATCATAATTTGTTATCACAAAATCTAAAATTTTCATGATAATATTAGTGACAAAACTATAACTAATACCTAATTTTAAAAGATTTAGTTAAGATCTTTTAGTGATAAAATATGTGACATTTTTGTCATGGATAATATTTTAGTGACAGTAATAATAATATCAGTCAATAAAAATACCATTTGTAACATGGGTGAAATTTAAAAAAAAATGTTCCTAACTTTATGAATTTGATCGCCTTAATTTTAAAAAAATTCTCATATTAGCTTTTGGCCACGTGAAATGATTGTTTTATACTTGCCTTTAGAATCATCGTCTCTTCTTCCTTGGGCCATCTTTACCATTGCCCCTATGCCCACCCTCACTT
>LVTN01000140.1:21220-56658 GCA_001649415.1 Musa itinerans
GTAGGAAGACATTCATTTCATTCAAACTGAGCGTAACTCGAAACAACTTCTAGAGATCAACAGTAGGAACTGTACATCTCCTTGAAGAATTTAGACTGTAATGTGTATATATAATGGTTGTTGGATTATTCTGATAGTTTTTGTATTACTCATGTCTTCAGGGATGGTAACAAGGTTGCCCATTGAGTCACAAAATTTATCATCAAGATTTATTTATATTTATCTATATAGATAAATATAATCTATATTTAGTTACTCTATTTAACTAAGATGTTTTATCATCAAGATTTATCTATACTTCAGTTTTATAAACTCAGAAGGACTTGCTATACAGTAGAAGCAAATGAAGGGAGATCAATTTATTTTAGTTCTTATTTAAATAAATTTGGCTAGTTTAAGGATCTTTCATGAATGTCATAAATTTTCATATGCTAACATCCAGAATATTTTTATTTTTATTTTAAAGTCAACTAGTTCAATCGATAACAACTTATGATTGATTATATGATTCAGTGATCAAACCTCATCATCACTATTTAACACTAATCTACAAAAGATAGGGGACATGAGGATCATGCGATGATTAATGGGGGTGGCGGGTAGGATTTTGTACGAGATATTAAACACACATCATCCATCTGTTCCCACAAACTTCCTTTGCTAGTAAACACACGTCATCCACCTTTACTTACGTGGTTGCCCACTCTCCTTCCTTGCCCACACAAGTAGTGGGGTGGAGGCATGGCCAGGGGCTTACGTTTGCTTGTAGGCTCTGTTATTATCCTTGTTCGATAGAAGGGGAGATAGGGCGACAATATAAAGCGGAGACAACGATGGAACATAAATAAAAGTAAAATAATCTTTTCATATAAGAAGGGGACGCATTGAGTGATAAAATTTATCATGAAGATTTATTTATATTTGTCTATATAGATAAATATAATCTATATTTAGTTACTCTATTTAACTAAGATGTTTTATCATCAAGATTTATCTATATTTCAGTTTTATAAACTCAGAAGGACTTGCTATACAGTAGAAGCTAATGATGGGAGATCAATTTATTTTAGTTCTTATTTAAATAAATTTGGCTAGTTTAAGGATCTTTCATGAATGTCATAAATTTTCATATGGTCACAGCCAGAATATTTTTATTTTTATTTCTGACATTGATTATAAGAAAAAAAAAAGCAAATGATTAAAAATAAGAAATAAAATAATCTAGCTATAAGAAATGACTATCAAGTATCAAAAGGAAGATTATTTGACAAGTCAAATTTGAATTGTATATTCTCAAAGAAAGAAAGAAAGAAATAGTTATTTGATTAATATTGATATGATTGTAATTCCTTTTTTATTATTTGTTTATGACTCGTAAAAAGTAACCTATTAATTATAATGGTGGACTAATGAATCGAGTTATTTTCTCACATTATATATTAGAATGGAAGTGAAACATTTGAATGACTATCAAAACATAATGACCCAAGTAAATTAATTCCAAAACATAACAAACCAAAGCCCAATTTTCTTATTATGTCAATACTAAAACATCCCAAGTCGAGCCTGTTGGCGAAGTCAATCCCTTATCATATTATTCATGGCATCGATTGCAAATTGATGTTGATGTATCAAACTTATGTTATATTTAATATTGATATCATCAATTTTTTTTTTAAATCAACTAGTTCAATCGATAATAACTTATGGTTGATTACATGATCAAACCTTGTCTTCACCATTTAACACTAATCTATGAAAGATGGGGGATAGGATTTTGTGCGAGACATTAAGCACACGCCATATATCTGCTCTCACAAACTTCCTTCGCTAATAAACGCAAGGGGCGGGGTTTACTCTTCGTTCGTTCTAACCCTGTATTTCCTAGATTTCTCTTATGGATTATGATATTTAGGGAGAATAGATCCGATACATGCAATATTTTCCTCACGAGTACGTATCCACTTGATTGAATGCTAAGGAAAATGTATCTAGGCTAAACTACATATAGTAAAGCATAATGCAAAAGAAAGAAATAAACATTTAATGTAAAGATAGAAAGTAATAAAAAGTGTCATGAACTTTAAGAATTTTTTTTTAATATTTATTTATGAATATATTCACTCACTAACTTATCTGGATCATTATGAATACATACTTAGCGGAAGAAATTACTATATTGGTGGAAGTCTTAATCAATATTGTTCTCTGGGATAAATTACATTGTTGATGAGATTTTTGCTAGTGTTAACTATTTGGAGATGAGTGGCTATTGAATGGCAAAGTAGGCTTGCACACTTGATTTATGCGCCACAGAGCTCCTAAATTAAGTGATCTCTCATTACATGGATGATAATACATTACAACGACATATGGTAACATCCAGAATATTTTTATTTTAAAGTCAACTAGTTCAATCGATAACAACTTATGATTGATTATATGATTCAATGATCAAACCTCATCATCACTATTTAACACTAATCTACAAAAGATAAGGGATATGAGGATCATGCAATGGTTGATGGGGGTAGTAGGTAGGATTTTGTATGAGACATTAAACACGCGTCATCCATATGCTCCCATAAACTTCCTTTGCTAGTTAGTAAACACACGTCATGCACCTTTACTTGCGTGGTTGCCCACCCTCCTTCCTTGCCCACACGAATAGTGGGGTGGAGGCATGGCCAGGGGCTTACGTTTGCTTGTAGGCCTTGTTATCATCCTTGTTTGATGGAAGAGGAGGTAGGGCGACAATATAGAGCAGAGACAATAATGGAGCATAAATAAAAGTAAAATAATCTTTTCATATAAGAAGGGGACGCATTGAGTGATAAAATTTATCATGAAGATTTATTTATATTTGTCTATATAGATAAATATAATCTATATTTAGTTACTCTATTTAACTAAGATGTTTTATCATCAAGATTTATCTATATTTCAGTTTTATAAACTCAGAAGGACTTGCTATACAGTAGAAGCTAATGATGGGAGATCAATTTATTTTAGTTCTTATTTAAATAAATTTGGCTAGTTTAAGGATCTTTCATGAATGTCATAAATTTTCATATGGTCACAGCCAGAATATTTTTATTTTTATTTCTGACATTGATTATAAGAAAAAAAAAGCAAATGATTAAAAATAAGAAATAAAATAATCTAGCTATAAGAAATGACTATCAAGTATCAAAAGGAAGATTATTTGACAAGTCAAATTTGAATTGTATATTCTCAAAGAAAGAAAGAAAGAAATAGTTATTTGATTAATATTGATATGATTGTAATTCCTTTTTTATTATTTGTTTATGACTCGTAAAAAGTAACCTATTAATTATAATGGTGGACTAATGAATCGAGTTATTTTCTCACATTATATATTAGAATGGAAGTGAAACATTTGAATGACTCTATCAAAACATAATGACCCAATTAAATTAATTCCAAAACATAACAAACCAAAGCCCAATTTTCTTATTATGTCAATACTAAAACATCCCAAGTCGAGCCTGTTGGCAAAGGCAATCCCTGATCATATTATTCATGGCATCGAATGCAAATTGATGTTGATGTATCAAACTTATGTTATATTTAATATTGATATCATCAATTTTTTTTTTTAATCAACTAGTTCAATCGATAATAACTTATGGTTGATTACATGATCAAACCTTGTCTTCACCATTTAACACTAATCTATGAAAGATGGGGGATAGGATTTCGTGCGAGACATTAAGCACACGCCATATATCTGCTCTCACAAACTTCCTTCGCTAATAAACGCAAGGGGCGGGGTTTACTCTTCGTTCGTTCTAACCCTGTATTTCCTAGATTTCTCTTATGGATTATGATATTTAGGGAGAATAGATCCGATACATACAATATTTTCCTCACGAGTACGCATCCACTTGATTGAATGCTAAGGAAAATGTATCCAGGCTAAACTACATATAGTAAAGCATAATGCAAAAGAAAGAAATAAACATTTAATGTAAAGATAGAAAGTAATAAAAAGTGTCATGAACTTTAAGAATTTTTTTTTATTAATATTTATTTATGAATAGATTCACTCACTAACTTATCCGGATCATTATGAATACATACTTAGTGTAAGAAATTACTATATTGGTGGAAGTCTTAATCAATATTGTTCTCTGGGATAAATTACATTGTTGATGAGATTTTTGCTAGTGTTAACTATTTGGAGATGAGTGGCTATTGAATGGCAAAGTAGGCTTGCACACTTTATTTATGCGCCACAGAGCTCCTAAATTAAGTGATCTCTCATTACATGGATGATAATACATTACAACGAATAATTTTGGTCACACGAGAGATGCCTATATAACATCATGTTGGCAAATGCTAAAGACTAGGAATGATCTGAACAAAGGTTCATTCTAAATAAACAAGACGTATGAATCCAAGTAAGACATCTATCTAGACGTGATCGGAGAGGTTCACGTTCCGGCCAAGTGGTTTATGAACGTAAGACATCTTTCTATATACTACAGAGATGCATATATATATATATCATCATCAACTTCACGGCGGTGTTATGAATGTAGTACACATCTTGAATCATTTCAGGCACCCAAATGCTCACATGTTTCTGTATCTTAAAACAAAAAGGAAAAAACTTGTTATCATCCTTGTTTGATGGAAGAGGAGGTAGGGCGACAATATAGAGCAGAGACAATAATGGAGCATAAATAAAAGTAAAATAATCTTTTCATATAAGAAGGGGACGCATTGAGTGACAAAATTTATCATCAAGATTTATTTATATTTGTTTATATAGATAAATATAATCTATATTTAGTTACTCTATTTAACTAAGATGTTTTATCATCAAGATTTATCTATATTTCAGTTTTATAAACTCAGAAGGACTTGCTATACAGTAGAAGCTAATGATGGGAGATCAAT
This sequence comes from Musa itinerans, assembly GCA_001649415.1. NCBI lineage: Eukaryota > Viridiplantae > Streptophyta > Magnoliopsida > Zingiberales > Musaceae > Musa > Musa itinerans. The sequence continues at coordinate 26,150 of LVTN01000140.1, forward strand.
TTATTTTAGTTCTTATTTAAATAAATTTGGCTAGTTTAAGGATCTTTCATGAATGTCATAAATTTTCATATGGTAACATCCAGAATATTTTTATTTTAAAGTCAACTAGTTCAATCGATAACAACTTATGATTGATTATATGATTCAATGATCAAACCTCATCATCACTATTTAACACTAATCTACAAAAGATAAGGGATATGAGGATCATGCAATGGTTGATGGGGGTAGTAGGTAGGATTTTGTATGAGACATTAAACACGCGTCATCCATATGCTCCCATAAACTTCCTTTGCTAGTTAGTAAACACACGTCATGCACCTTTACTTGCGTGGTTGCCCACCCTCCTTCCTTGCCCACACGAATAGTGGGGTGGAGGCATGGCCAGGGGCTTACGTTTGCTTGTAGGCCTTGTTATCATCCTTGTTTGATGGAAGAGGAGGTAGGGCGACAATATAGAGCAGAGACAATAATGGAGCATAAATAAAAGTAAAATAATCTTTTCATATAAGAAGGGGACGCATTGAGTGATAAAATTTATCATGAAGATTTATTTATATTTGTCTATATAGATAAATATAATCTATATTTAGTTACTCTATTTAACTAAGATGTTTTATCATCAAGATTTATCTATATTTCAGTTTTATAAACTCAGAAGGACTTGCTATACAGTAGAAGCTAATGATGGGAGATCAATTTATTTTAGTTCTTATTTAAATAAATTTGGCTAGTTTAAGGATCTTTCATGAATGTCATAAATTTTCATATGGTAACATCCAGAATATTTTTATTTTAAAGTCAACTAGTTCAATCGATAACAACTTATGATTGATTATATGATTCAATGATCAAACCTCATCATCACTATTTAACACTAATCTACAAAAGATAGGGGACATGAGGATCATGCGATGATTAATGGGGGTGGCGGGTAGGATTTTGTACGAGATATTAAACACACATCATCCATCTGTTCCCACAAACTTCCTTTGCTAGTAAACACACGTCATCCACCTTTACTTACGTGGTTGCCCACTCTCCTTCCTTGCCCACACAAGTAGTGGGGTGGAGGCATGGCCAGGGGCTTACGTTTGCTTGTAGGCTCTGTTATTATCCTTGTTCGATAGAAGGGGAGATAGGGCGACAATATAAAGCGGAGACAACGATGGAACATAAATAAAAGTAAAATAATCTTTTCATATAAGAAGGGGACGCATTGAGTGATAAAATTTATCATGAGTTTTCCTGAGAACTGGAAGCCTTTGGCAATGGATTTGGTTCCGTGTACTTCATTACTGGATTGGCGGCTGCATCAGTTCTCAAGCCCCTGCTTGCATAGAGGACAAGCAGACATGATCCTTAACCACTGATCCACGCAGTTGAGATGGAACACATGCAAGCATGGCAGCTGCCTCACCTCCTCCTTGTCACTGTACTTGGCGAGACATATGCAACACTCCTGCCCGAGACAGAGATCATGGAGATCAAACACCCTGCAAATCGCAGTTGGAAGACGAGAATAGCTTGCACTGATGTGGAACTCACTTGGTTCTCGTTTGCGAGGCCGTCCGCTGTTGGCTTGACGTCTTTGAATCGCCAACGGGGTAGCCTCGCGATCTGGTCCTCCGACGCGCCTCGCTCGGTGGAGGCTAAGCTGATGTTGTACCCTATGAGATTGCTGACGAAGGGGACGCAGCAGCAGAGCAGCAGGAAGAGCAGGAATGGGAAGGAGTAGAGGATGGCGTTCCAGGCGAGGATGGAGACGCAGAGCACATGCAGCTTCGGAGCTCTGTCGAAGGACCCATGCCGCGAGTCGAAGATCCACACGTTGCCCATCACGAACCACATCGCGAAGAACAGCTCCAGGAACGTCCTCGACTTGTTCATCAGGTGAGAAGAGCTGCTGCCGCAGCGAAGAACGCGAGATGTTTAGTACACACAACCTGTCTGTGTGTCCTGCAAAGTTCTTGGCGAGAAATCAATTACCTGGAGTCGTCATTGCTCCTCTGTTGTTCGACGTCAGTGTTAAGGCCGGCGGTGGAGTGGCGGTATCGCCAGTAGAGGAGGGGAAGGCTGAGGAGATTGCCCAGGTTGTAGCCAGTAAGCCAAATCCTGAGCGGCCAAACTGGGTTCTCCTTCCGAGACGTAGCCATCGTCGCTGTGATGACGACAACCTGCGCTACCAGAGCAGCGAGCTCCAGGGCCAACCATGGCCTGGCATTGAAGGGGTTGGAGACCAAGTCGGACCTCGACCCGTTCTGATACCTGAACACCCTTCTCAAGAAGCTGAACCACCGAGCTCGAGATACCCTCATGGCCATCCTCATCAATAACGCGAGAGGCAACGCCCGAGCTCCGTCGTTGTTGCCTGCAGCCGGCGGCATCTGGGAACGAGTTCCGCTGCTGAAAGAGTGAAGAAGATTCATGGAACAGAGGTTGGATTCATGATGAAAGCTGAACTCTGGAAATCCACCAACCAAAACACACAAAAGATAAGAGTAAGCTTGTTCACAGAGATGCTTGGTGGGTGGTCAGGATGCCATGGTTTGCTTAGTAAGGTGGAATGCGGGGAGTAAGGTGGGGGGTTGGGCTAAGATGGTGACCAAGAATCTAACCAACCTTGCTTTAGCTCCAAGGGTGATCAAAGAACTCAACTGTTGGCCTAACCATTCTCCTCCTTCCTCATCCGTTGTTTGTTTATCTGCAAAGCAAACAGAGATCTGCTTGGCTATCAATGACCAACTCCGAATTGACAGCAGAAACTTTTATTTTCATTTTGGAGATTACAGAAGGATGAGCAGCTGAGAGGGATGTTTTGGCGTGGCTACTAATACTGGCAAGTGAAGGATCAATAGATCCAGAGCTCATCATATTGTAGTACATGTTTGTGGTGTGGTTGGCTACCAAATTCCTAATAAACAACACAGTCGAAACTGGTCTTGTTGGTGAGGCAGCAGCAGCCACAACCCCCTGGGAGTTCATGACACTTCGATCAACCCATTCTGTGATCCTACCTGAAGCTGCTTAGATTTAGTTTCAATTACAGAGACATTGGAAAATAAATAGTTAGCTTTTCTTTCGTCAGTTAATGATAAATGATGAAGACGAGATTTGAGCACTGAATTATATAATCAATAATAAATTGTTATAGGATAATTTAGTTGACTTCTTACAAAAATGAAAAATTAGGATGACGATATAAATATTAAATATGATATAAGTAAGTCTAATACATCAACATGAGTTTGCAATTGATGTCAGGAATAACATGATAAGGGATTGCCTTTCACTTCCATTCCACATGTTGGTTGGTCTTCTTCATGATATAACTCATTATTATTATTAATCTATCATTTTTTTTAGATAATGTGCTGGGAGAAAGAGCAAGAAAAGATAATAATCGAAAGATAAAAAAGAAGAAAAATAAGATAATTACTAGAATCATTCTGGCTTAAGATAAATAGAGGATAAAGATCCCATACCTCAACATGTCGAAATGGAACTATACAATTGAAAAAAATATATATGATATCATACCGCTCATATATAATGTTAGAAAATGACTCGATTCATTAGTCCACCATTACAATTTTCTAACCATTTTTTTACAAGTCATAAAACTATAATAAGAAAGAATTATAATTATAGCAATATCAATCAAATAAATTATTCCTTTTTTTCTTTGAGAATATAAAATTTCAAATTTTTTCAAGTTAGGCCCCACTTGAATGAAATGAATGTCTTACTACGAAGCAGACCTTAGGAACTATCATTGTTTCACAAAATAAATGACATTGGTAAAATGATAAATTCTCGAAAAAAATCTTAATTTTTAAAAATTATTGTAAAGTATCTTAATTTTCAAAAAATTCTATATACTGTGAAAAGATTATTTTACCCCTGCCTATATCAATCGTCGTCTTCGCTCTACATCATTACCTTATCTTCCCTTCCCTCTAAGGACGATGCGCTATAAGCGATGTGATCCCCTGGTCGTGCCTCCACCCCACTAATCCTCCCTTTCACCTCAAATTGTCACCCTTAGTCACCTTCACTTGTGTGCTCACCCACCCTCCTTCCTCGCTTACAAATCGATGACGAGGGTACACAAGTCACACCCCCTGTTTTCTCCTCACCCACTACATGATTGATGGAGAGGAGGACCTATGTGCAACAATGAAAGGATGTGGGTTATGCCCCCTCCCTTCTTGCTCGCGGCCAATGGCAAGATGGCAAGGGGTGTTTACGAGCGAGAGCGACCTACACCCTCAACACCCACCCTTATTGCTCGTCTATGATTGACAGCAAGGGGATTATGGGCAACTAGAGTTGGGTTGACTAGCTCGTCAACTAATGATTGAGGTGACGAGCAACAGAGGTGACTAGGGATAAAGTTATTATTTATTAAAAAAAAAACTCACTATGAGAATTTTTGAAAATTAAAATATTTTGTGAATTTTTTAAAAAATTAAAGGCTTTTCTTAAAAATTTGCCCTTGGTGAAAAACTCACACCCTACGAACAACCATACTCATAATAATTTTGAGCAGCAAAACATATGCCTTTATTGCCTTGCTAATCATGAGAAATTTCATTATTGATTTTACACCAACCTATTATGGATTTCTTCCTGTCTTAACTAATAACTTGAGTAACCTTCAGGCTCTCCAGAAGAGAGAAACAATGCTAATATTTTCATAGCAATCATAATTTTAAGAAAAATAATATCCACATATAGTTAGAATTATTAAATAGAGAATCATTTCTGGTCTTCCAAAACCATACTGTATAATTGCAATCAAAACTTGCATCATATCAGCAACAACACCTGATCACTTCTTAACCAAGCACGCTCCATCGAATCATCTCTCTGATCAAACTAAATAACAATTGCTCCTCACAAAGATCTCATAGCTTCAAAGAAAAAGGAACAATGACAAAGCAAGTAATCGGTGAATTCTGGGTGATTTTTATACAGCAAATATATGACCCTACAAAGAAATACCCAATCTTGTACAACATAAAGAGCCTCCACAATACTGTCCACCAATCTTGAATATCAATAGAAAAAGAAAGGGAAGATTGTAAAAAATTAAGAAAAATACATTTGTATTTTTAATATGCATTTAGATAAGATGACTTGAGTGAATGTGTAGTTATGGAATATTATGAGTGTTTGATAAATAATACATAAAAACTATTTTTAAATATATATTGAAGTGCATGTTGTTTAGCAAAATTGTATTTCAAAAGTCTATTGGATATTAAGTGATAAATTCATCCTTCTAATATTTTAAACATTTATTCAAAAGTATATATATATATATATTATTTTTAATTAGTAAATAAATAAATAAATTTAATCCTACAAAAATAATTATATGACCTAAATATATAATAAATAAAAAATATAATCATATAAATAAATATAAAATAATATTTAAAAAATAAAAAATTTACATTATAGAATACATATATCATGTTAGCTTTTCACTAAATTATGTTAATAATTTTATGATTTTAGATAATATCATGAGATACTTTAAAATTTTAAAAAAATATATTAGTATACCGCAAATGCTAAAATGCTATTACTACATGAGGTAGCATTTATTTGTAATGTAACGTCCAAACCAAATATGATTTTAGAAAAAAATTATTAAATATTAAATCACATTTAAAATATATATTGGACCTCAATATATATTGTAAATGTATTCTCAAACGCACCCATAGAAAATATTTTCAAGCAAGCACAGGTTAGAACATTTTATACCTTTATGTTATTCCTAATAACCAATCTCACGTCAAGTTACTCACGCACACACAAACTCCTCCTCCCAATAAACCTTACAAAAAGATAACTTTAGAGAAATCAAGACATCAAAAATTCAAGAATATGACAAAAAGACTTGTCACTGATCAATGGAAAAACATCCAAATTTCAAAACATCAAGAGTCTTTACATAGCATCCGACTTCAACTAGAGATCCGTGGACATTCCAAGTACAAAGATCATGATATTTCCCATAATGAATCTAGCTTGACGTACAAAGTTAGTAACATGTCTATTTGTAATCATAATCCCAAGTTTAGTAACATGAATATTTCTAATACATAACTTAGTAACATGTCTATTTGTAATCATAATCCCAAGTTTAGTAACATGAATATTTCTAATACATAACCCCATTCTCCCAAGAAGAAGTAACCACCTGTCATCGGAGAAGATGCATGCCTCTTGCGCACCCATATGAATCTAGCTTGAAGCACAAAGTTAGTAACATGAATCTTTCTAATACATAACCCCATTCTCTATAGGAGAAGATGTATGCCTCGTGCTCACCCTCGTTAGACCAAAACAATTTCTATTCGTAACATTAATCTTATATAAAGTTATCTCAGAACATCCAAAAACACTTGAAGCGATCAAGGGAAAAGAATCGAGTATCAATTCATCCTGGTTTATCTTTTGAAATGATCCGGAAAACTTATTGAGTGTATCAATTCATGACACTCTTGATCACTTTGATTCTCTTACATTATGAGTTTCTTCCCTTGTTTTACGATATGCTTTACCATATATGTAATTTAATCTGAATATATTTTCCTTGGCACTCGATCAACGACATCCAGCTACTGGTCAGATAGGAGGGTCCAACGAAAGATAGGTTTGGAACGGACGGTCGTGTGGGACCCGCTCCTCGGCTTTGCTAGCGGAGAAAGTTGGTTGGAGCAGATTGGTAGCGTGTCCTCGATGTCCCGCACCACATCCTACTCTCCGCCCCCTCACCCACCGCGTGATCCTCGTGTCCCCCCTTTCGTAACCCGTTCCGCGACACACGGCATGAGTCTCGCGGCGGTTACAGGATCCCCATACGTGCGGGACTCCTCGTTGTTGACGTTGAGTCGTCGTATACGACCCCACGTGGAGCGACTCCTCGCTAAATTAGTGCCGTCAAGAAAGAGAAGACAGCAACGTAACGGATCTCGAAGCGTGCGAGGATCACGTGCTCATGACTCTTCCCCGTTCTTGGCGTGCCAATCTGTCTTAGCCGAGGTCGTGACCCCACGGGCTGTAGGGAGCTCGAAGCGTGGTAGGCTCACGTGCTCGTGATGCTCCCTCGTTTTTGACGTGACCGGAAGTCTTGGCGTAAGTCGTGATCCAACTCGCTGCACGGAGCCGAGGTCATTAAAATTAATGTAAATGTCGGGAAAATACATGGCCACGCAGATCTCGAAACGTGTCGGGCTCACGTGATCTCACCGCTGCCCGCTCAGGCGTTACCTGCGTCCGCCGAGCCCCTCGTTCTCCACGCCCTCCGGGAGAAGTGGAGCCTTGACCACCACAACTGGTTATCTAATGGAATCAACTTTCACCTTATTTGCGCCTGTGTCATTCCCCGCGGCACCCGCAAAAGAATTGGTTGGTGAAATTGTAATAAATGATAAATGCGAGGGTATTTGAGGACGCTCTCTTACTACCAACAGGACCTCATTCCCCATATTCCTTTATTTATCGGTCACTCTCCCTTTTCTCCGCTTCGGTGAGGCGTTGTAGTGGTGGTGGTGGTGATTAATGGCGGCGGCAGGGACTAATGGCGCGGTGGTGGTCGGAGATGGAGGAGGGGATCTGAAGGCGACCTTCCGCCAGATCTACGATCGCCTCAAGTCGGAGCTGCTCCAAGATGACGCCTTCGATTACACCGACGAGGCCCGCCAATGGATCGACAGGGTACTTCCACATCCTGCCCCTTCCTCAATATATAGATGAGTTTTGTGTGAATTTGTATCTTATTTGAAGAAACCTTAGTTTTGGGGATCTGGAATGGTTTTGGAGCTCCTAAATCATAAATGATTTTTTTTTCCTTCTAATAATCAGAACAAGTTGTATGCTTTATGGGATATCTGAATGATAAGTGTTCATCGTGTTATTTTTAACAGATGCTGGACTACAATGTACCTGGAGGTGAGCCAATGCTTTCCACATGGGGCGGATGACGTGAAAATACGTGCTTAAACAGCACCATGTTTGACAATTAACTTTTGTTTGTAGGCAAGCTAAACCGTGGATTGTCTGTCATCGATAGCTACAAGTTGCTTAAGGAAGGGAATCAACTCAATGATGAAGAGGTCTTTCTAGGATGTGCCCTCGGCTGGTGCATTGAATGGGTAATCATCTTTTGATCTGTATGTTGTGCATACCTTATGCGATGAAGAAATGGGTTTAGTGTCTGAATTCTAACAATTCTTGATTGAAATTTGCAGCTTCAAGCATATTTTCTAGTCCTTGATGATATCATGGATAACTCGCACACTAGGCGAGGTCAACTTTGTTGGTTTAGAGTTCCAAAGGTTAGTTATTTTGGTTTAACATCGTTTTTCTTTTCTGGTTATGTGATTTTCATTTCATTTATATGGTATATGATGTTTCATCATTGAATCTGCTTAGTTGGCAACAGTGTCAATGGATTGAATCTGCTTAGATCAGGTTGAAATGTGGTTGTAAGAATATATACAACCAATGCAACCCACTAATCTGACTCATATATCTTAGATACTCAAATAATAATATTTAGATCAATAAGTTAACTGAATAATGTCCTCGAACTAGGCGAACAGAACTTGGATTGTTATTAAGCGTCAATGCATTTAAAGGACTGTTTCCGAGGTAAAATTAGGTAAGAAAGTGCTAATGATATTCATACCGTATGAATAGTTCCTTTTTTCATTTCCAAGGGCTAAACCATTATCCCATGGTCCAGTATCTTATCATTTTTGGAAAGAATCTGAAGATGCTTTCATTAATATATTGTCATATAAGAACATAATTCTCTTCTTGCCTTCAAAGGAAGAGCCACTAACTTGCCATAGATTTTTGTAATAGGTTGGACTTATTGCCGTAAATGATGGAATTCTACTCCGCAATCACATTCCTCGGATTCTTAAAAGGCATTTTAAGGGAAAGCCTTACTATGTAGATCTCCTTGATTTGTTCAATGAGGTAACTATCATCATACGTGTTACTGTTTGCTTTAGCTCACTAGCTACATCTACTAGAACTAATATGTGTTTCTCCTAATAGGTTGAATTTCAGACAGCTTCAGGGCAGATGCTTGATCTCATTACTACTCATGAAGGAGAAAAGGATCTGTCTAAATATACACTGCCAGTGTATGTAGGAAAAAATTATAATTTATTGCTCTTGTCTAATATCCTGCTATGCTTCTATCTTTTGGTAATCTAAGGATTATCCAAGAAATGTAAATTGATTATTCCTTGGTCTATAAATATTTCTTTCCTCAGAAAGAGCAACTATGATAATTTATTTAGATCTCATATCTTACATCGAATTTTTTAACATGATTTCAAGTTTTTGCTAATGTTGATATTGTTTGAACTGGATGCAGTTACAATCGTATCGTGCAATACAAAACTGCCTATTATTCCTTTTATCTTCCGGTAAGTTAAATGAAGTGCAAACTTTCAGATAATATCAGATTGCTGCTTGCATTGCTTTTGTGATGTACTGTTACTTGTACCAGTATTCTGATCAGATTTTCTGTATTTTGGTATTTCTGTATAAGTTAAAATTTTTTGCTGTTAACAATTCTTCACTATATTTGTAATATAATATATGAATTAGTTAGGTATTTTGACATATATTGCCTTTTAAAGTTCTATTTTTGTGGAGTTCATATTTCAATGCCATCTTTCTGAGGGTTAGCGATATACTTTTGTTTGTACAAGATTATTGCGTATGCACTGGCGAACCACACAGACATATCAATTTATTTTAAATGGTATTCTTGTTAGTAGCATTTTACTTGTTGGACAATCATAACAATCACAAGGAGGCTCCATGTCATCTTTTGGCTGCACTGGATGTAGTGGCAAAATAAACTCCAACCACTATGTTGAGCTTGCTTCTTTATAACCTTCATGTGGCAAAGCTATATGCTTCAAGTTTCATGTTGCAGGAGCTTGGCATATCTTCTAAATCTATTAAATTATAGCACTGTATCAACTGGAGGGGGAATATTTCTCAATATGCTATAAGAACATAATATACTTAAAAGCTTCCAATGCAGTAACCTGTGTTCTAAAGTGGTCCTGCTGCACTTTGGCTTTCTTCGGGTCAGTGAGCTTAGAATGAACTTGCCGGGCCTAAATAATCTTTTCAGCTATCTTGTAATGTCACATTGTCTATTTCTCCATGTTTCGTAAGATATACATATTTATATATTTTTAGCTCCTAGTTGTCTATTTATGAGGCTAATCTAATGGCTGAAGCATCATGACCACAGAGTACATGGACATCTTTGATGATTATAAAGTTTCATGTATCTCAAATTACTTGGAACAAGTTTGTCATTTTGTTGAGCATGAAGAGCTAACATCATCAATCTAATGCGATGAAGATGGTGGGACATTGATCTATGAAGTTAAGCAGAAACAATTAGAAACATTGTTCTTTATAACTGCCGAGTGGTCATCTTTGAAGATGAAAAAAGATGGACTCATCATAAACAGACAAATTGTTTTTGTCATTCATTGTCAGATTAGTCTGCACCATAGTTTGGATATTAGGGATTTTCATACAAATATTGACACCAAAGATTTAGGAACTAGTTCCGGAAACAAATCTTAGAAGCCTAATTTACATTGCCATCGTTGTGACAAGCAAGCTTTCTGAAAGCTGCAGATGTGGTACTCGTATCACTCCATGGGACTTTTTGCTTGTGAATTCTTTGTCTTGTATTCTATTTATATATACAGGTATTGAATTGTTTGTTATTTGGTAATTTAAGTATATCTTGTCCATATTCAGGTAGCATGTGCACTGCTAATGGCAGGTGAAAATTTGGACAACTTTGTTGATGTGAAAAACATTCTTGTTGAAATGGGTACATACTTCCAAGTGCAGGTGATTCTGGATATTGTACCAGTTTGCTTTGACTTGCTAAGAGAATTTCCTATTCATAATCTTTAATATGACTTTTCTTTTAGGATGATTTCCTAGATTGTTTTGGTGATCCTGAAGTGATTGGTAAGGTAAGTGCAATCGTTGCATACATGGAATTGTCCATCTATCTTTTTCTGAATGCTTATTTATGATGTCTCTAGAACTTTAATGGTCTTGATTTCTGTTAAATTTTGACAGATTGGAACTGACATTGAAGATTTTAAATGTTCTTGGCTTGTGGTGCAAGCCCTACAACGCGCTAATGAGAATCAGATGAAAACTTTGTTGGTAAGATGAGTTGTTTCTTTCCATTTCTATCTTTGCTTTTAACCATAGGCAGACATCTAAGCTATGATTAATTTTCAGGAGATCTATGGAAAGTCTGATCCAAATTGTGTTGCAAAAGTGAAGAGTATTTATAGAGATCTTGATCTACAGGTTTGACAAGTGTACTTTCATGTAGAACATAAAATAACTGTTTGATTTGATTTTGGCATTTATCAATATTCTCACTAGTTGGCACACTAATATCAGAATACCAATCATGATGTAAGAGTTAACTTTGATACTGTCTGATTCCATCAATTGTTGCTGTTTAATGTAGTATATTTTTTAACTAACTATTTTTTGTTAGTTTAGTGAAACATATCTCATGCTATGGCCATAGTGACTGCCAATAATGAATCTTTCTACGATTTGATGAGTATCAGCTTATTCTTGCCAAATTCCTAGTGCAGTGTTGCAAATTTTTTGGTCATCGAAGTTTTAGCTATATCGGGAGTAAGCATCTAGAAACCATGCCGATTTTCATGATATGGTGTGTGGTGACTTCATCTTGATGGAACCATCAAGACCAAATAGAAGTTGTCTTTTTGTTTGGAAGATGGTTTATCTCCTTGCAATGTTTTAAGAGAATAGGAAGAATATATAATTTGGGGTCAACCAAAAGTACAAGTCTTCCCTAATATCAAGGTGGTGATTGTGATAAAATTGCCAAGTTCAAACACACAGAAGCTGACAGCCAAGCAGCAATGCTGCTAAAGTGAGGTTAACTTGTGTCCACATGATAGTGTGAGGGGATTTGTGTCTGAGGAGCAACTTCCTTTGGACGATTGCACTGGAGTAGACAGCTGTCTGCATTCTGTTAACTTGTGTCCATCATGATAGTGTGAGGGGATTTGTGTCCGAGGAGCAACTTCCTTTGGATGATTGCACTGGAGTAGACAGCTGTCTGCATTCGACAGACGAGAAGCAGGCAGCTGCATATAAAACAAACTGATTGAGGCACTGACTTTTTAGAATCTTGACACAATTGGTCCCTTCAAAGTGGCAAGTTTTAGGGTTAATGGTAAAAATTTCTATCCTAGGTATACATATAACTCAGCCTTATAGAAATTTGCATGTATGAATTGAGGGGGCAGCTTAGCCAAATTGGTGAACAAAGATGCAGCAACATGAACCAGTGGTGGTTAGTCTGTGACATCTCATGACCTCTGATAGAAGCACTCTCCCAAATTCTGTACGTGTATAATTCTTTTGTTATTGCACTTTTCTGACTAAGAGCTTGCATTTGATGCCTGAGATGCATTAGTGAATATTTTTTCTGATCTGCTCTTCAATGTTCCATATAACTTTATCTAATTTATTGTTGTTCATTGTGTCTTAGAACGTATTTGCCGAGTACGAGCGGACCAGTTATGAACAACTGATATCTTCAATTGAGGCCCAGCCAAGCAAAGCGGTTCAGGGTGTACTGAAGTCTTTCCTGCAGAAGATCTACAAGAGGGAGAAATAGTCTCACAAGGATATATTTTGATCAATGATGGTGCTATAGAGTAGTTTGTCCTGTAATTTCCCCTTGATTTGCCTTGCATTATGTTATTCTTTTTGCAAATCATGCTTCTGTGTCTTGTGAGTTGAACTAAACCAGATCTGCTTCGCTAGCTTTATGTTCCTCAGTAGAGTTTGCTCTTTGGAGACCATTTGTTTTCGTTTTACCTCAAATTTTCACAGTTTGAGTTGGTCTTTGTTTGAAAGGAGAGTAATCCTTGTAGATCTCTACAAGCTTACCATCTATCCATCAACCACTTAGGGCAGAGCCAGTCATGTTGTTGGTGTTTGTTTAGCATTATTTGAGACCATCACTTCAGTAGATTCATCTCAACCCTCAAATTAATTTGAAGGTTTCAGTCCCAAATCATTTACTGGTAACTTCCTTTGTCACCATTAATGGCCTTGATGAAGTTCTTACATCTAGGGGTCGGTCTTCGTTATGTAGCTCGAAGAAGATGAACTACAACAGTTCTCATTAGAATTTACAGGAATGCTTCTAATGAACACATCATTGACTTCACCTACAGAGCTAAACCTATCTCATAAGAAAAGATCACGATATTTTATATGCATTCTTTTCTGATAAGAAGCAAGATGAACAATAACTTGGGAAGATGGAAACAAGTAGAAGTATTGGCTGGCATGGAAGTTTATTATAGCATCACATTCAAGTTTATATTCTCTTCGGATTAAGCATCTTAACCAATACAATATCTTCTCAGAAACAATAATTCATATACGATTGTTGAAAACATTGTTCCATTGCCATTATTCAAGAAATGAAAATTATAAACAATAATTTTTGTTTTTATGCCTCTTTATTCCGTGTTCCTTATGCATACAATTGTAAAATAATTTAATGATACTCGCACTGAAAACATTAATCTGGTAATGAAGTATTAGATTCTGACAAGTCTAGAAGTTTGAAATCTTATTATATAATTTTTATATCTAAAATTAATATCGATCAACTCACTTAGCAAAGGTTTAGGATTTAATTACTACCTAAAATATGACACCTGTGTCTCGAAGATTAAAAGTTCATTATCTTATTTGATATATTTTAATAAAAAATTAACGATACTCAGATTATAATGATAAATAATTCAAGCACTAATTTGTTGTCATTTTCTTGAACAATAAAGCCAAAACATGATTGTCAATGTTCGTTCAAGAAAAATACATTTAATAATAAAAATATTATTTTATATATAATATTTATAGGAAATATAGGAATGATAAATATTTGATTAAAATTGAGGGTTCAATATTTTTTTTATTCGATTTAGAATTAATTAGAATGAAAAGAAGCATTTTTTTTTATCTCGGTTATTTTCCGAACAAATTATCGATTATACCCAAACAGATCTCGAGTCTTAATTCCATCCGTTCGAGTCAAAAAGAGGAGGGAGTGATTCGAGTCGAAAGAAAGAGGAGGGAGAGAAGGTGATGGAGGAGGAGATGGGAGGACTGGGGAGGCCGCCGGTGATGATTGGAGGTGAGGTGGAGCGGGTGGATGGGAGGGCGCTGCGCTACGAGGAGTTCGTGGAGCGCTACCTGATGCCCAATCGCCCCGTCCTCCTCACCGGCCTCATGGACGACTGGAGGGCGGCCACCGACTGGCTCGCCCCCGATGGCCGTGCTCCCAACCTCCCCTTCTTCGCCACCCGCTTCGGGGACTCCGTCGTTCAGGTCAAACCCTCTTCTCTCGTTCACGCTTGTCTTCTGCTATAGTCTCTCTCATGTAGATTTCTAGTAAGTGCAAGCCATATGACGAAAAGAGGGTTGAGAATCAAGGTTTTGTTAGTCTTCATCCGTTCTCATGAGCGGATTCTTTTAAGGAATCTTGGTTTAAAGATAAAAAGAGCTGGAAGTCGAATTAAGTGTTCATCATTAGGTTAGGCAAAGATTGTCATTCAAGCGCCTCCCTGAACACTCCTTGCTCTAAAGAAGGTAAATTTGAAGTCAGCTTTGTTTTCTCTTGAAAAGAAAGGTTTTGACATAAATCTTAGACCTTCTGCCTAAAATTGGTCTCTGAAATGTTGGGTTTATCAAATGCCAATTTGTTCTCATCTCTCCATTAGTAACGTGCTTATCCTGCTACACATTGCTGGCTTCTTCCTGACATTTGCACCATCTGTCCCCCATCATGGGGTGACTTAGCTAATGTTGGCTCCATCTATTTCGGTAAATGTTGATTATCAAATTCACAACAGTGTTATTCGAACACGTAAACGCCATTTTTAATTTGCTGTAACAAAGGGCTTCTTTAACAGTGTCTGTTACCACCAATAGATTTTATTGACCTTCTTCAGAACTAGATTTTATTACTAAGACAAGTGCTCTTTTTTAACCTGATGCTTTGTTATGGAGTCTATGGATGCATTTACATTCTAATTATTTTCTAATAAAGCCTTTTAAACATAATGTTGACATGCTTATCCACACTAGTTGATTGATGGTGTAGTACACTGAACATTGTCTTTTGCCATAGTCACATAATGCTGCAATGACTACTGTTTTGTGACAAACCTCCTCCAGTCTTTCTTTACCATTTTTCTTGGTTTTTTTTTTCTTGAACTATTAAAAAATGGTGGCATAATGCATGAGCCTCTCATCAAGCCTGGTCTAGGGAAGATCAGCATATGCAGTCTTATTTTTTCAAAACAGGATGCTTTTAAGTGACTTGAACTCTGGTCATCTAGGTAGCAAAGCGGCAATCTCATCATGACATGAGGACTAACACTTGGGACAGGCTGTGTCTCATTAAACATTATTTTGTATATTTCTCTTATGTTGTTCTTTTTTGTTATCTTTGCTTTTTCTGGATAAATCTATGGGCAGCTTTTTTTTGCCATGTAAAGATGTCTAGAGCAATTTTAAACTTATGAGATGTTGTTGATTGGACCATTTTTGGGAAAAAAGGGTACTTATGTAACTTTGACTTGATGTTGGTTGGACCATTTTTGCACTGAGAATTAGAACACATAGATGGTTCAGAGGTTGACTCCATTCATTTGGTTTCATACTCACTGCACCTTTTGGACTTTGATAATGTATATTAAGAGCTTGGTTCTGATATGCTGTTTCTTAAATATACAGCATCAACTTGGCTAATCTGCATGCTTATAGTGCTAAAACATCAATGTTACAATTATTTCTCCATCTGGTGCTATAAATTTCACTCGTTCTTTCAGGTTGCTGATTGCTCTAAAAGAGAGTTTATGGATCAAAAGAGAAGAGAGATGACTGTTGCGGAGTTCATTAGCTATTGGCTCAAACTTTCTTCAAGAAAAGATAGCAGCGTCTTAAGATGCAATGATGATGATGAGTCTTTGCTATATCTTAAAGACTGGCATTTTTTCAAGGTAAGATTGGAAATAGGTTATTTTCTTGATATTTGTGCTCTCTGTTAATCATCTGTGTTCAGGTATCTCACATTTTAAAATTTGATACCCTAGTGATATTGCATTGCAAATTATATGCCTTTTCATTGAGTTTCTGATCAGTATCTTTTCACAGATACAGAAAATATTTTAATTAGTCTGTTTTAGGCCACTCTTTTCTTTTGGGTGGAGATAAAATATTCTTATGCATTAAAGTTTAAGCAGTTTTTTTTAGTAAAAATAGCCATTTTAACTTTTTAAATCAGGCAATATTAGAATCACATCACCTTTTATATCTCCATGGATGTTAACCAGCTTTCTCCTCGGGTCATATGGCTAGTAAGAGAGAGCATGGGGTACCAATTTATGGTAATACTCTTGATGGGTATTTTGTCCAGAGTGTGTATCATGGTCCATCGAACAGGTAAATTAACTCAGCCTCTCTCTGTAAAGTTGGCTGGTGTAATTTTTCTCCAAATCATGGATCTAATCTGCCTAATATTTTGGGTGTATTACTTGAGACATATCATTCTGGTTAGGCTCTGGCAATTCTAGATATAGAAGTCTCTTATGAAGCAGTGGGCTCGTTTGATGTTAGCTTTTCCAGTCACCCACCTGACTAGTTCTTGTCTTAATCTTTTTAAATGGTTTGGGGCTTCCATTATTTAGGAGTGGAGGCCATTGGACTTTAAACCATTGTGTTGCCTTGCAGTTCCTTGCCACCATAGTCTTCCAAGATGCCACATGGATAGAGATGAGAACATAGGTAATTATCATACTTAACAGTTTAGCTTTGGTTTTCTTGAATGTTGTTGGAACCCTTGTGTTGTCATAGTGGCAAATGGGTGGGTGCTGCTAAGATCTGGGACCTCGTAACCATGGCTACAGAGCCTTACACTCACATGCTTATGGTTGAATATTTGTACTTGGTATACTTATACACAAATTGAAGTTATCAGGCTAAGTTTTAGATGCTTTAGTTTTCTTACCAAATATTTATTTTTTCTATTTTTTATTTCTTTTCAGGAATATCCTGATTATGTGGCTTACAGAACTCCTCCATTTTTCACTGATGATTGGCTCAATCTATATCTTGATAGTCATTTGATACATCGAGATTCTGACATTCATCATGATAAAAATGAAATAAATTGTGCTGACTACCGCTTTGTTTATATGGGACCAAAAGGTACATGTGTTTCCACTGGCGCATTGGTGTGTGCAAGGCTTGCTTTGGTTGATTTATAATCATCTGAGAAAAGCAATTATCTAAAAGCTGTTAATTATTTCATGTGTTCTAGTGTATACTGTTGAAGTATAATTTAATTGAAATTAGTTGCTTCAGCAGAGTTTTCATTTTCTATTTTTAAATATATGGCCAATTCCTCCTCTAGGTACTTGGACTCCTCTTCATGCTGACGTTTTCAGGTCATACAGTTGGTCTGCAAATGTATGTGGGAGAAAACTTTGGCTCTTTCTGCCACCTTCTCAGTGTCACCTTGTGTTTGACAGGTAACTTGGATTTTATAGTGTAGCACTTTTATAATTTGTAATCAATCCGTGCTGTTTGGACACTTAAATTAGCATTGTCAGTGATCATTAACAAAATGTCCTCCATTGGTCTAATGAAGGCACTGGTCTGAGATAGACTATGTCTTTCTTTAAATTTAAATGCAAATTATTTATAGTCAGATATTATATTTTTCAGATAAGGAGTTTGAGAAGGCTTATGGTTGTAAGTTGTAACAAAATATAATATAAGCAGAAGCAAGAAAGTATAGCCTGACCATTATATATAAGGTGAAAAAGTGTGATGATTTTAACAGAAGATCTTTTGTTTGATATTCAGTAAAGAAGGCTCCACAAACTTGGCTATTATTAGGACATCTATTTGCACATTGCAAAGAATTATTTTATGTATATATAGTTTTGACCATTAGCTATGGAAGAAATTTGTGAAATTAAGAATGTGCTCAAGTGCAGATGCTACCTAGGTTGTAATTTCAGGTGGCTTATTATGATAAATTTATGCAGTTCATTGTTCAGAAGTTTGTGGAGCCTTCTTTACTGAATATCAAACAGAATGGCAGAACTAAGGACTCACAAACTAGCTGGAAGATGTCCAATAATAAACGTTATTCATGTGAGGCTTTTAATACTATCGTTCTGCCATTATGTAGATCAAGGTATGCAATTTTGTACCGTACCGGAGTTTCGACGTTTGCTCAGTACGGTACGATACTGTATACCGTTCGGTATATATATATATATGTATATATATATATGTATATATATATATATATAAAAGGCGACGTCGCATCACCTCAGCGACGCGATGTCACCTCGTTTATATATATATATATATATTCGTTCCCTTCGGTAACGGGCGGTCTGTGTACTGGTCAGCTGACGAACCGATACATACCGCCCGTACCGGGCGACATTATTCGAAATTGCATACCTTGCTGCAGATTAAGCTAGATGTTTATCCTATCAAGGAAAGCTGCCTGGCTCATGCTCTACAATTAACAAGTGGTATAGCTATCAAGTAGAACTTGCTAATATGTGCTCTACCAATTCATAGGCAATGTCTTAAAGCAGAAACTTGTAAAGATTGCACTAGCTTTATGTCTATGACTCTTTCATTCTTGTGAGTAAATATCTATATTAGAACAATATTCAGTTTTTATCTTCAAATTTAAGCCAATGGTTAAGAACTTGTATATTTGATCACAAACATGATGTGACCTATCCTATTTTTGATGCATTTTTCTTGTTGATCATGTATGCATATTCCTTTTCAGACATTTTTAGTGATGTGACTTTTATACCATATGCAGGAATTTTAGATCCTCAGTATATAATATTTATGATGATGTTTCTGAGGCACAGTTTCCTGGCTTTAAGAAGGTAATATATCCTCAAATTAAATTTTCTCATTGCTATTTTCTGAGGTTTTGATTGCAAAATTCATATGCAGACAATTTGGTTAAAGTGTACTCAGGAACAAAATGAGGTCATTTTTGTCCCTAGTGGATGGTATCATCAAGTCCATAATTTGGTAAGATTTTACCATTTTATGTAAATTTTTTGCCATCTGTAATAACAAAATTTTATATTTATTACCCTTTTTTTATTGGTCTTGTGTTATATACCCAAGTGGTGAACAAGTATTATAATTAATCACTTTCAGTAAAACATAGCCATGGGTATAGTCACACTCAAGGATTTTAATTTCGAATGATACCGTCCGTACCGGTACGCGGACTGCTTGCTATCAGGCGGTACTGTCGATTGAGGCTCTTTCTATCTTGTTATCGTCAAAATCGGTCGGTAACAGTCAATTTTGACCGTCGCCACCCGCTACCGGGCGGTATTAGCTGAGTGAGGGAGAAGGAAGAAGAGGGAGAACCTGGAGGTCCGGCATCGCTCTCCCTCGACAATCCTGATTCGTCGCCGCCCTCCCTCGCCAAACGCTGCAAATGAGATGTTGCCTCCTCGTTGTCTGAGGCGATGAGGCCTTGATGTAGTCGGCAACTTCTCCTCATCTGCACGGGGAGAAGAAACGAGGCGACATCGCCCTTTTTATTTTATATATATATATATATATATATATACCGACCGATATGCCAAAGCGTATTGCTCGGTTCGCTCATATCGTATCGTACCAAACTGAATTCAAAACATCGGTACGGTACGAAATTACGAACACAGGTCACACTAATGCTAATAATTGGCTTTTGCAGTCATTTTGGGTCGGGCTTAATAAGTTTTTCATATAAAAGGCTACCCAAAGAATGTCTGTTTTATTCTATCAATCTGTGATTCTTTGTCACATAAATCTGTTATGCTTTGGTCATATTAGACTTTGCATTGTGGAAGTGAATTGTGATTATAGCTGAAACTAAACTTTGTAATGAGACCTTGTACAAAAGTGGACTGTCACAACTAATTATTAAATGGAATATATACGTTATGTTGCAACCAACTTAAGGGACAAATTTTAGTTCTTTAGATTGCTCATTTAGTAAATGTCTGCTTGAAATCAAAACTTCTTGTGTAGAACCCATAATATATTTGCTAAAACATCCTTATCTGACATTTTTACAATGATTCTGGCAGCAAATGTAACCCGAGTTATTGGAGGTTCTGAAGCTAAATTTTGCTGACTTTTGAGTCAAAGAACCACCAACTGAGAAAGTTGAAGAAGTTAATTCCTTATATGGACTAGTGTGGGTTCCAGAGACTACAGGTTCTTGAGACTAGTTTAAGTCTAACCTCGGTTACAAAGGCACTTTAAATTGCAACTGTTATTGCATTCTAATTCTGGATATTTGGAATTGTGTCCTTATTGGCTTATGGAAGACATGCCTACAGCTTAAGGTATTAGTTCTGGCTTGACTCAGTCTATAGGGGACTTTGGTTTTAAAAGGCTACCAACAAGCTCAAATCTGTTCACCTGTTGTCATTTGCATAGCAGAAAGTTAAATTTTGATGTTATAGTCTAATATGTCATGAATGAGAACAGTGGCAAGTTTTTGTGTTTTTATGTTGTAACCATAAACACATTCTTTAACATGATTTTGACAATAATGTTTTCTGTCGCTGTAATAGAACACTGAAGTATTTCAAACACTGATATTCCGTGTATCAAATTTTATGTTGTGCATTCTATGATCATCTCCTCTCTTGTGCTCTAGTACTTGATTTTGCCTTAATGTTGCAGGAAGACACAATTTCCATAAACCACAACTGGTTCAATGCTTATAACCTTTCATGGGTGGTAAGTAAGGAAAGTAATTATGTCTGGCCATTTATTTTAAAAAAATTATTTATATTATTCTTTCCTTGTTCTTATCAGTGGGGCTTGCTTTTAAGAGACTATAATGTGGCTAAGGAGTACATAGAAGATATTCGAGATATCTGTGATGATTTTGAAGGTCTTTGTCAGCGTAATCTTGCTGCCAACACAGGTAAAGCATAAGAATGGCAATGATTTGTAGATGTCAATTCTGAAGCTTCCTGTTTTATTCAGTTCTATGATCTTCTCCTGCAGGCATGAACTTTTATGATTTCATGATCTTCATCACAAGATTCACGCTGGGCAATATAATCCAGCTTTTCCATCTTCGACACGAGGAAGGTTCTATCAACAATTTACTAACCAAATCTAGATATTTCATCACCAACCTTATGTCTATACGTGCTGTTGCCTCAAAAATGAGAACTGTCGAGGCTTTTGCTGAAGAAAATCTTAAAAGCTGTTCAGTTGAAAATCATACTGCTTTCTCTGATGTTCAGAAAATTTTTGAGGAACCAGAATTCCATGATCTGTGCAGTGCCCTGAAAAGGACATATGAATCTATAGATAATCAATGGGAACAAGATCCTCAAACAAGAACTGCACTGTTCTGTCAGGACTGCTTCAAATGTCTCAAAACCGACTCAGGTTTTTTGAATTTTGTCATATCACCAACTTCAAAGGTTTGTGGTCCAGAAGATTTGGTCAGTTTGATTGATCACGCTATGGAGAGAACCAACGGCGGTTGTTGCAACTTCAGTTTCCCATCTGAAC
This sequence comes from Musa itinerans, assembly GCA_001649415.1. Lineage (NCBI taxonomy): Eukaryota > Viridiplantae > Streptophyta > Magnoliopsida > Zingiberales > Musaceae > Musa > Musa itinerans. The sequence continues at coordinate 47,912 of LVTN01000140.1, forward strand.
TATTCGATGTGGAACCTTTTGTTGTTTAGAGCGGTAAGTTCATTGCACGCATGCCTCGTCATGGTTCTTAGCTGAGGTCCTTTAGATGGGCCCAAGATTTATTACTAAAGACTTGCTCTTTTCAGTTGATATCAGTTGGAGTTTTTCACTGCTAAAAAAATTGAAACTACATATGCCAACTGCGAGATCAACGATGGCGGCAGTGGCTGTGGAAATTCAGTTTAGGAGGTTTTGACTTGTTTATTTCACCCATGCTAATCATTGACAGTTGAGGATTACTTCCGGGCTTTGATATTTCATTTTGGTCTTCATCAAAATAGATACACCATTGAAGGCACCGTGTTGTAACTGTAGAAGGTGGCACCATGGCAGCCCGAATATTTTCTCAGATGTTAGCTTGCCAATTGATTTATAAGATCATGTCCACATACAGAAACAGGATATTTGCAAGGTACAAATCACTTTTTTATTGTTAGCAAATTTTTGGGAGTTACCAGATGTGTTGTCCATGAAAGTTAAGGAGGGCAAGATGATATATCATTGTTTCCAATTTCTGTTATCATCTTTTCCTCCTCGTATATCATATTCTTATATTCTTATATTGAGCATGAAACTGTGCTTGCTGCTATGTTTATACAGACATGGTCACATCATCTCACCTTTTGTGGCATTAGCTTTTGCTACTCTATGCATTAATTAGTTGAATAGTTATTTGATTTTAGTTGTTTATTCCTTACTAATTAGCAAAATTTGTATAATGGTGATTGTTATTGCTGCAAATAATTAACATAAAATTAAATGCGCACATTCAACAATGATTATAATTGATAAACATAAGCGTACTCATATGGTGTCAATTATTTGTACTCTTTCAGCCATCAGGATAATTTCTACTATTATTATTTAATATAATTTTGTCGAATTAATATATAATTTTATTTGTTTTCTTTTTGAAACAAATAATGCCAAACCAATAGTCAAAAAACCACAAGGTTTTTGTGATCCATGATATATATGTTAATCTCCTCTGTCAAAACATTTCTCCTTCCCTCGTTTCCATGCATGCATCTCAGTTGCCGGATGCCTGCATATGTACGCCTATGGCCAAACCCAGGCTGTTGCTGACCAACTTCTTCAGAATGCTGGTGATGTCCGCCACCGGCGACACCAGACCGGGGTTCTCGCTGAAGGCGTCGTTGCAGTTGCCGACGTAGGTGACCGACGCCGAGATGTGGGAGACTGACTGACTGTGTGCCGCTCCGGTTTGCAGGTCCGTGGCCGCCTTCTGGAGAGTGTCGACCGCGTACCCGAAGTTCTCCAAGCACACGCCGAGTTTGGCCTTCAGCTTCTCGTCTGTGATCGGCGCCGCGACGATCCTGTCCACTGTGGCCTTCGCCTCCTCGGCCGTGGACAAGGCCTCGTTGACGGCGGCGACGGTCAGGGCCTGGAAGGACGTGGCGCCCGACCTCGCGGCCAGGGACGTGCAGAGCTGAGGGACGGTGACGTACTGGCATGCGGCGGCGACGTTGTCGGCCAGGAGGCGGCGGGTGGCACGGGGCTCAGCTGAGGCGGTGGCGGCGAGCGCCGCGAGGAGGAGGGTGGCGAGCAGTGTTGTGTGTCTAGCCATTGCTGCAGAATCCTACGTGCTGCCAATTATTCTCGTTGGCTCGCTCTCTCTCCTCTCTCGCTCTCTCCTGTGGCAGTGGGAGAGCCAAAAGAAAGAGCGAGGGAGGGAGAGAGAAGCGAGTAAGAAAGAGAGAAAGGTGAGGGGTAATTATAGGAATAGCGGAAGGAGTCGTTCAGGTTTTGTAGGCTGAACTCTCTCGTAGGTAAAAGAGGGAATTGCAGCCATCGAATTGCTCGCCTTGAGCTTCTCTGGTTTTCCTGACCACAGAGCAAACTATTCACAGCGCCGCATCTTTCGCGAAGACTAAAACGAAGGCCTCAAGTTCTTCATAACGGCTTTTGAGTGGTTAATTAAATAAGACCCTATTACTCATTTTTTTTAATATCTCGATCTTTAAATTTAAAACATTTATATTCAAATCCTTATAATTATGAAAGTGAAACATTTATTTCTATTTATCCTAATATCATTGATTTTATTGATGGAAGCATAAAAACGATGAGCAAAAGGTTAATTTTAATATCTCAATTATGTATTTGATGATGATGGACGACGATGTCGTTGGGAGCCACGACAATTGCATTGGCACTGATGTAGATGCAAAGCCACTAGGGGTCGCGATAATTATGTTAGCGTCGACGTAGATGTAGAGCGATAAAAGGGCGACGGTCTTTTACGAGCCAGACACGGCCTTCTTTTCTTGGGCCTATGATGCATCTGTCCACAATGCCAACTTCCTCGTGGCTCGTCATGTTCGTCAAGTCACATATGCTGCTTGCCACTCCCTCGATGCTAGCTGTCGCATCTCTTGCGTAAGTCCACGTCGAGTCCACCCCTTTGCACTTTCTACGATTCCAATCCTATTGCCTCCCCTTCATACTCTGTGGCTTCCTTATCCTTTAGCTCTTGTTTCTTCACTTCCGAGTCCACGATGATCCATGGACAAAGAAGTCTACAGATCCTCTATGGATAGCCATGAAGAGGGTGGAGGTTGTCCTACCAGGATGGAGCTAGAGGTTGGGGTTACGTGGTTGGTTTGCACCAAGAACAATTGTGGCCCTACCACTATAGGTGGCCCTTGCAGCTACGTAGTAGTTTGCCATCAAGCTTTGAGAGCAGGATGCGACAGTAGAAAGGGGCAATTGGGTGACGCTCTAATGACTGAAGGCGTGCTCCGGAGTGCTTATGGGGCTAATCGTCGTCACAACGTTGCAAATCTCCTAGGTCACTGATGTAGTTGCTAGGTACTCTACGTTAGCATCTGCATCGTCCTCTTCCTCATTTCCTATTATCTCAACTCTTGTCACCGCTTTCCCTTCACATCCACCAACAGTTACCCATGGCCTTCAGCAACGTTGTCGTTCGTCATCACCAAAAACATGACTAGAACGTTAAAATTATTTTTTTATCCACTGTTTTTATACTTCTATCGGTAAAATCGATAGTGTGTTAAGGTAAATAGAGTTAAATATTTTACTTTTATAACTATAGAGATTTCAATATAAATTTTTAAGTTTAAATATCAAAATGCTAAAAAGTTCTAACTAACCAGAATGGAAAAGATTGAGTGACAAGTGAGAAACGCGAAGCATTCTTTGGGTCCCGTTGGGTTCGAGGATAAAGAGACGTAGAGTTGTATTGTAAATATCTTTGTGCTTTCAACAGTAATAATCTCATTTTCTTGGATAAAAAGAAATAGAACTATGAATTAACTCAAAATATCTGTTACAAATACTTAAGCATCGAGAAAAAATTTATATAGAACTTTGTGCAATGCTCTCATCATAAGAAGATGGAATTGAAAGTTCGAATAAAGCCAATCACTCACTTGATAATCTTGTTAGTCTCTTTCTACATTGATATTTGCACATTCAAATGTCATATTATTACTAATCTAATATCCAATCAAATATTTAATCATCCCGACACATCAGTCGAATGATTCACGTGATTGGCATGATGTATTACAATATTAATGACAACATCACACAATTCAATCAATTCTTCATTTTCGAGTAATGTTGGATTGTTCGACATAATAATTTCTATAAATTAATTCTCATTTAAGTATAGTGGTTACTAAAGTTACCTATAACATGTCTCAATTATACTATTTTAAGAGAGATTATTTATAATTCTCAACTCTTGAATCCTCATGATTTTTTAGTTTTTTTATACTAATTTAAGTATCAGAGAGATTTTTATCATATTCACTCCCGCTATAACTTTTGCATTGACTTACATTGAACTCAATTATTTTCGATACCAAACTCACCATAGGATTTGACAAGACTAGGATTGATCTCGAATCCTCAATATCTCTAACAAATATTGAGTCGCTGGCAATAAGATGGTTTTTGAAAGATAGAAACCTATAATTAATAACAAAAGACCTAAAAGGGGGTGGGATGAGTTGGAAGGCTCATCAACACTACGAAATAAGAGAACCAAAAGAAGCTACCACATGAGCTTTATAGTTTTGATTCCTAAATAAATACAAAATGAGTGAGAGGTGTAAATTTTTCCATTCAAAAACATATGTCTGCCATGATGGCCTTTAGATGCCAAGGTGTAGTTTGAGAGCCATTAACAAAATTGACTACAGCTAATAAGTTAGTATAAATCAATATGTTCCTCCACTATATCGAATCAGTATATTTGAGGCCTTCCATGATCGCCCTTGCTTCAATTATTACTGAGTTGTAAGACTTGTAGGAGCCACAACCAACCAACAGGAGAGAGCCAGAAGATGATGTGAAATAAATTTCCTAGCTTGCAAACATATCAGGAGAAGAAAAGAAGCCGTCATAGAATATGATAAGATCAAAGTCATTTCTAGCTGGCTTAAGATTCAAAGAATTTAAACTCTTAGGACCCTCAGGCATATGGTGTGTAGAATAGGCTTTATTAAATGTTGCGAGCATATTAAATAAAGATCAGGGAAAAGGAGAGGCTTGACCATTGTGAAACTTGGTCTTGTTCCTTTTTAGCCATAAACACACACAAAGAAAAAAAAGAAAAAAAAAGATGAGGCCTCGTATCCAATAGGCAGTGGAAGTTCTTGCTTTCATCCGAACCTCAGCTCCATGAATCGAAGAACTCAAGTTTGATTCATGTTCTATCTTGGAGGAACGTAAAGGATAATGCCATAGGACACTTAAGTAGGATATGAGAGGTAGAATCATGACAGATAATATGAGTCTATTTGATGGTAAAGAAAGTGCACAAAATGAGATGATGTGGGCAGGACGTTCCAAGAAAGCTTCCATAGGAGAAGTTTGATTTTGGAGGCTACAAAAGATGTCAAATTACCTTTTAGCCTGGTCAAATCTCTCTCAAACTCTCACACTTAACGGTCATGAATTGATTAGTATCATTTGTTGATAATAAATCCAATAAATTGGGTTGTCAATATCCAAAAGAGGTTGTATTAAAATTAATTTTTTTTAAATTTTATCGGCCAATAAAAATGGCATCCAAAATAATTGACTTTCAACCAAAAGGTGATATAAGATATATGACAAGTTGAAAGTTTGGCATGTTCTAAACATTCACTAAGGTGGGCTAATAATTAACAGGGATATTATCTTACAGAAATCAGTTTTAATACTAGAAATAAGGCAAAGGATATTATTCCTCATGGATCAAGTGAGTAAATTTGATTAACGAATCGCTCAAGGGTGGAGACCTCTATATTTTGTATGTAGAATACACATCCAAAGGAAAAAAGAATTGTTGAGAAAGGGTAGGATTCATTTTGCACAAATTATTTTTTTGATAGCAATTAGATCCCTAAGACTAATCCTATCATAAGCACTTATTAGGGAAGACGATAATATCTCCAATTAACAAGACGAATATAAGAGGAGGAAGGAGGAGAGTTCCAAAAGAAACTCATAATGATATGAGTCATATGTCTTAAGATGGAATCCAATATGGTACAATTGAAGAGGAGATGAATATGCTTGGAATTAATAACAAAGTTAATGAGGAGATGAAAAACCATAAAATATTTAATTAGTCAAGCCTCTTCTCTTATGCCCAAGGCTTGATTTACCATATGCCTAGAAATTGGAGAATATTGCTTAGCAAAGTATAAGTCGGATATTTTAGATATTAATATTGATATTTGTTAAGTTTTAAAAGATACAAAGGATTTTTAAGATGCTAGAATAAAACTTTACATTGACACGGAAACTTAGAAGTAGATCATATGTGAAGAGTATGTGTAAAATTTTAACCCCCTTGAATGGTGTAATAAATTTGTAGTTGATAAAGGATGAAATAAGAGATAATAGGATTTGTTGTGCTAAGATAAGCATATATGGAAAAAGGGGGTCCCCTTGTCAGATTTTCATGTTAGCCTTAAACTAAGTGGATGTTAGACCATTGACCAAACAAGAGAATAAGGATGAAGAAATATATGTATAAATCTAGCCTAACTAACTTTACAGAAAAATTTGTTAGTAAGAAAGTCATCCGAATAGCATCAGATAAGGTCAAAAGTTTTTTCAGTGCTAAGTTTAAGAAGCACCAAAGGTTTCTTACTTTTAGATTTTGAACATTAAGTGGACAAATTGATTGGCTATAAGAATATTATCATAGATATTCTAACCTTGTATTAATATTGACTACTTACGGTTGATTAAATTATGAAGAAAAAGTTTTAAGTCTATTGGCCAATACTTTAGATAAAGATTTGTAAATAACATTACAAAGTGTCTGAAAGTCCTTAATCATGATGAGATTCTTTCTTCAGATGAGGTGAGTTTTTCCCTAACTATGGGGTAGAGCATTTATGGAATAAAAGTGAAAAAAATAATATAGGACGAAAGAGTTAAGGAGGTCCCAAAAACTATTAAAGAATTTGACATTGAGACTATTGGGACTTAGGCTTTTGCCCACATTTGAAGGAGGACAGTACGTATTTCATTGAGGGAAAAAGATTTATAAATATCTTGGTAGGTAGAAGTAGCAAGAAAGAAAATTTACAAATGTCTTGGTGGGTAGAAGTAGCCAAGAAAGATAGAGGGGGCCACATTGACTAGTCCAAGAAGATTGAGAAGGGAGGGCACCATAATTTGGAGTACAAAAAGACAAAGATATAAGGGATTTGATTTGGGATGTCACAAGCCATACTTGAATCATCAATGATAGATAAGATCCTATTCTAGAGTAATAAAAAGTGATCATTTTATAAAAGAATATGATATTTTTGTCACTCAATTCAAGCCATTGAATTTTGGCTCTATACTACCATTTAAAGTGGAGTTATATACTGAGAGTAGCATATTTGTGAGAGGGATTGAAGTTGAAGAGTTTTTAGCTTTAGTGAGGGAGTTGAAGACATCTTTTGCCTCAAGTTCAAAAGGCTCATGAGGGTGTTTTTAATCGAGTTTTCTAAACTAGAATCAACCAACTTATTCTACTTCCTATAAAATGAGCTAATAGCAAAGAAATCCTGGTGAAGAGAAGTCATAGGATTCAAGGTTTGGACCACAAGTTTAGTGAAGATGGGCAAGACAATGTTTGTGAACGTTAATGTCTTAGTTCAATAAAAATTTAAATTGAAAGAGACGATTCTTATAGAAGTTAGAGGATTAGTGGCCAACCATAATGAGAATATGAGAATGGTAGGAACAGACTCTATGTATGTGATAAACAAAAACTTCTTTAAACAGAGAAGTCCAAGAGAGATTTGTAAAAATATATTCTAACCATGCAGAAATATAATTATTTCTAAATCAATTACTCCAATAAATGAAGCAATTTTCAAAATATCCCAAGCCAAATAAACTAGTATGAAATAAAAATCTTTAAAGTTTAACACAAATCTGTTAAAGAGAAAAGCTGACCTCCTAATTTATCAATCACAAAATCAATTACATTCATATCTCCACACAAGAGCCAAGGAATATTCACAAAAAAATTGATAGAAATTAATTCCATAAGGAGGACAACGCAGAGAGACTGTTCTCAATCATCTAGCAGTGTTCTCATCTCAGGTTAGATCAATCTACAGTAGACTCTTGCTGTGATTACTTGGGGAGGTTTTAGATATTGTGGGCAGTGACGTGATCCTTGTATCCCAATTATTCTCTTGTGGTTGTTGCTAGGATTTTGGGTAAGAGATTGAGAGATTTGTATATTCATTATTTTCATAGTGGATTATCTCTAGTTTGCCCCGTGGTTTTTACCCTTCACGTTGAATGGGTTTTCCATGTATATCTTGGTGTTTTGTTTGATTGTGCTTCCATTTAATTCCGCTGCATATTATGGTCTTCTAGTATTTATTCATCTACAAAGGTTATTCCTATTTATATCCCCATCAGGAGCCACAACCAACCGACAGGAGAGAGCCAGAAGATGATGTGAAATAAATTTCCTAGCTTACAAACAAATCAGGAGAAGAAAAAAAGCCGTCATAGAATATGATGATGAGATCAAAGCCATTTCTAGCTGGCTTAAGATTAAGAGAATTTAAACTCTTTGGACCCTCAGGCATATGGTGTGTAGAATAGGCTTTATTAAATGTTGCGAGCGTATTAAAGATCAGGGAAAAGGAGAGGCTTGGCCATTGTGAAACTTGGTCTTGTTCCTTTTTAGCCATAAACACACACAAAGAAAAAAAAGAAAAAAAGAGATGAGGCCTCGTATCCAATAGGCAGTGGAAGTTCTTGCTTTCATCCGAACCTCAGCTCCATGAATCGAAGAACTCAAGTTTGATTCATGTTCTATCTTGGAGGAACGTAAAGGATAATGTCATAGGACACTTAAGTAAGATATGAGAGGTAGAATCATGATAGATATGATATGAGTCTATTTGATGGTAAAGAAAGTGCACAAAATGAGATGATGTGGGCAGGACGTTCCAAGAAAGCTTCCATAGGAGAAGTTTGATTTTGGAGGCTACAAAAGATGTCAAATTACCTTTTAGCCTGGTTAAATCTCTCTCAAACTCTCACACTTAACTGTCATGAATTGATTAGTATCATTTGTAGATAATAAGTCCAACAAATTGGGTTGTCAATATCCAAAAGAGGATTTATTAAAATTAATTTTTTTTTAAATTTTATCGGCCAATAAAAAGGACTTCCAAAATAATTGACTTTCAACCAAA
>LVTN01000140.1:56919-111825 GCA_001649415.1 Musa itinerans
TAAGTTTAAGAAGCACCAAAGGTTTCTTACTTTTAGATTTTGAACATTAAGTGGACAAATTGATTGGCTATAAGAATATTATCATAGATATTCTAACCTTGTATTAATACTGACTACTTACGGTTGATTAAATTATAAAGAAAAAGTTTTAAGTCTATTGGCCAATACTTTAGATAAAGATTTGTAAATAACATTACAAAGTGTCTGAAAGTCCTTAATCATGATGAGATTCTTTCTTCAGATGAGGTGAGTTTTTCCCTAACTATGGGGTAGAGCATTTATGGAATAAAAGTGAAAAAAATAATATAGGACGAAAGAGTTAAGGAGGTCCCAAAAACTATTAAAGAATTTGACATTGAGACTATTGGGACTTAGGCTTTTGCCCACATTTGAAGGAGGACAGTACGTATTTCATTGAGGGAAAAAGATTTATAAATATCTTGGTAGGTAGAAGTAGCAAGAAAGAAAATTTACAAATGTCTTGGTGGGTAGAAGTAGCCAAGAAAGATAGAGGGGGCCACATTGACTAGTCCAAGAAGATTGAGAAGGGAGGGCACCATAATTTGGAGTACAAAAAGACAAAGATATAAGGGATTTGATTTGGGATGTCACAAGCCATACTTGAATCATCAATGATAGATAAGATCCTATTCTAGAGTAATAAAAAGTGATCATTTTATAAAAGAATATGATATTTTTGTCACTCAATTCAAGCCATTGAATTTTGGCTCTATACTACCATTTAAAGTGGAGTTATATACTGAGAGAAGCAAATTTGTGAGAGGGATTGAAGTTGAAGAGTTTTTTAGCTTTAGTGAGGGAGTTAAAGACATCTTTTGCCTCAAGTTCAAAAGGCTCTCATAGGACACTTAAGTAAGATATGAGAGGTAGAATCATGATAGATATGATATGAGTCTATTTGATGGTAAAGAAAGTGCACATGAGGGTGTTTTTAATCGAGTTTTCTAAACTAGAATCAACCAACTTATTCTACTTCCTATAAAATGAGCTAATAGCAAAGAAATCCTGGTGAAGAAAAGTCATAGGATTCAAGGTTTGGACCACAAGTTTAGTGAAGATGGGCAAGACAATGTTTGTGAACGTTAATGTCTTAGTTCAATAAAAATTTAAATTGAAAGAGACGATTCTTATAGAAGTTAGAGGATTAGTGGCCAACCATAATGAGAATATGAGAATGGTAGGAACAGACTCTATGTATGTGATAAACAAAAACTTCTTTAAACAGAGAAGTCCAAGAGAGATTTGTAAAAATATATTCTAACCATGCAGAAATATAATTATTTCTAAATCAAAGGACTTCCAAAATAATTGACTTTCAACCAAAGGTGACAAAAGATACTGATAAGTTGAAAGTTTTGCATGTTCTAAACATTCACTAAGGTGGGCTAATAATTAACAGGGATATTATTTTACAGAAATCAGTTTTAATACTAGAAATAAGGCAAAGGATATTATTCCTCATGGACCAAGTGAGTAAATTTGATGAACGAACCGCTCAGAGACCTCCATATTTTATATGTAGAATACACATCCAAAGGAAAAAAGAATTGTTGAGAAAGGGTAGGATTTATTTTGCACAAATTATTTTTTTGATAGAAATTAGATCCCTACGACTAATCCTATCATAAGCGCTTATTAGGGATTTTTGAAAGATAGAAACCTATAATTAATATCAAAAAGTACCTAAAAGGGGGTGGGATGAGTTGGAAGGCTCATCAACACTACGAAATAAGAGAACCAAAAGAAGCTACCACATGAGCTTTACAGTTTTGATTCCTAAGTAAATACAAAATGAGTGAGGGGTGTAAATTTTTCCATCCAAAAACATATGTCTGCCATGATGACCTTCAGGTGCCAAGGTGTAGTTTGAGAGCCACTAACAAAATTGACTACAGCTAATAAGTCAGTATAAATCAGTATGTTCCTCCACTGTATCGAATCAGTATATTTGAGGCCTTCCATGATCGCACAAAAAGGAGGAAGTGATCGAGACTTCTTTGAAGAGGGTGTTGCTTGAACTTAGAGCCCTTTTTTTGATGGCGTAGCAATCCATTCTAGTTCAACTTCTCCATCGAAGAAATCCATATATGTAATTGCTCCATCTTCTTGAAAACTATTGCCATTTTATCCACTAATGACTCAAAGGGAGCAAAAAGAGTTGCCCAAGGATAGAGACTTGGTGGAGGGACCTATGATCTTGATAAAGGAACTTGTAAGAGGAATTATATAAAAAAAAGAAATGAATCTCCCTTTATTAGGGAGTGAGAAGTTAGAGTCGGAGACTCTGAATGACAAAGCAGGCCAAAAGGGTTAAAGAATAGTAGAGGATGAGGGTTTTTGTGATAAGCGCTGATTCAAAAGGGAAAAAAAGAGCGCTCTGCTATTAGGACACTCTATAATCTCTAAATCATAAGAAGGCCTCAACGATGAGAATAGTACTAGAGAGCTACAAGCCTGGAACCCAATGGGCAACTACCATAGCTTCAGAGAATAGGGGGAAGGTGAAGTAGAGCAACCGAAAGCATTGATTGACTAACATAAAGAGGTGACGATCATATACCTTAGGTGGACTTTGGAGGGCCGTGGACCCTTGTGAAGGCACCATCATTGACTCAGGTTGGATCAGACTTAGAGGATTAGTGGAAGATGGTGAACCCAAAGTAAGAATATCTAAAACTAGTCATTTGCCCTTAGCAAAAGAAACAATATTTGACTTGACTAACTTAGCCTTGGGTTGACACTAGACTAACACATGGTCCATAGATAAGGCCATCTTTTTCCTCCAGTTAGATAGGAGAAGCCCTAGAGTCTATAACAATTAATGGAGAGGACACAATAGATGTAGATTCCTGATTTCCTTAACTAAGAGAAATCAAATTAGGTTGATGAAGAGATTGATAAGAAGATGTTCCATACCCTACCTTCCCACGTTTTAAGCAAATATTGGGAGGTTTTCAAATGTTATAGTTTGAAAGAACTCTAAGTTGCCTATTAGAATCCATATACCTTGGGGAATATGAAGGGTTAGATCTAAAAGAATACAGAAGCGAACATACTTGCCCCTTGCTTTAGTTATAGTGACTTGATCTAGCTTAAGAAACTTACTAATCTGAGAAGTTATCTAGAGTAGGAAGGTAAAGTTCATGAGTTCTAATAGAATGCCAAGGAATTAAAGTTAGGTGAAAATAGAATCAATAGTTTTCAAGAGTGGCTAGAAGTTGGGTTTCTAAGGAATAAAGGTTAAGAACTGACCATGAGAGAATAAGGATCCTCTAAGGAGAACTTTGTTCATCTCCCTCATAGTATGAAACTAAAAGCAAAAGAAGCCTCCAGCATATCTACTATATGGTAGCTTGTTGGCAGTCCCTAAAGTTTATAAAAGAGATATTTTAGGAACTCAAGAGATGGGATCTTACCTAAGAATTTGTCATAGAAGCTAGTTTATCATTCTTTATAGGCAAAGGAAAACTCATTTACATCCAAGATCACACATAGTTTTGACTTCCTTTGAATTTTAGATAGCTTCTCATTCATGGAGGAATCTGGCTACCAATCGTTGGTCCTTTTGGTTTTCTTAAAGAGATATGCCGAGGTGAGAGGAGGTTAGGTGGTGACGGTAGGTTGGATTGTTGGAGGGAGAGCTTTAGAGAGAGAATGATATAAAGTAGCATTTTGAGAATCGAGCAAGAGATTCTATAAAGATGGGCAAGTAGTAGGAGGGGGGATAGAAGCCAGAGGAGAGGGTTTCAAGGGTACTGGACGTAGGGAGAGCGGGAACATTCTATGTTGGGGGAGGGGGCAAAGAAGATAATATTTTTTTTCTTATTTTTTGACCTTCACTGAGTTAACATCATTACTTTATACAAAGAGCTATGTGATCCTATCCCTGATTGTGATCTTTGTGATAATAAATTTATAACTATTACTTCAGTTGTCTCATAAAAATCTACCATTAGACATCGATCAATTTATACAAAGTCAACAACCTAGTTGACAATCTTATAATCTTTCTATGTATCTAAATATATATATTTAAATATTGATCAAATGCTATTAAAGAGGTGATTTCTTTTTGTTAAGAACCTCCATCTAGTTAGCAGAATTACTTTTGATAAAGAATCGTGTGATCCTCATCTTGATTATTAGTTGTGAACCTTAATAATTATCTTAAATTCTTTAAAAACTAAGAAGGTTCACTAAATAAAATTAAAAAGTATAAGATGGTGAATCAGATTTTTTAGCATCAATATATATTTAATCCTTCTAAATTGAATATGGATGCTTAGTTAAACTTTATCTCAAGACCTTTTGTTTTTCACATGAAATCTAATTCAAATCTCCTTTAATTGAGTTTAGAAATAGTTTGATGACAATTAGGTTAGCTAGTACTTTCATTATCTTTCTTTTTTTAAAAAAAAAATATATATTAGGTAAGCAAGCGAGCACAACATTAAAAGATAAAACATCAAATAATTACAGAGGTGAATTATCTCATAAAAAATATCGATTCAGAGGATTAAAAAAATTGACTAACAAGTAAGTTTCCGGTTTCCCTCACAGTAAACATGACAAAACAGGATATGATCTTAGCTTTTCCTGCAGGGTAGTCTACTGTTGATGATTCTCCAAAATTATTGCTTCTAGGTCCAAATGATTCCGTGTTTTCATAATTATAGATTTTGATCATAGCATTAGATAACCAATTCATCTTGATTGATCCAAGGGAATGGCATGAGGATCAAAAGATCAGCACAAAATTTAAGGAGTTGCAGTTGCCCTACATGCAAAGCAAGTCCAAAAGGCAAAACCCAAATGAGGCTAAGTCAGCTCAAAAGAGCCGACAGTCTTCTGCCAGAGCTTCAATTTTGATGCTGGGAAAGCAGGAATTCAATGAGGAATAAAGAGCAGTGGTGAAGGATCTAAAGAAAAGACACATCTTGGAAGGTGTTTTGTCTCCCTTCCCTCCCAATCTCTTTTGGGTTTCTTGCAAGTGATGACTACTGGGATTAATGGAATGTTGGGAGTCAGCTTAGTCTTCAATCCACAGTGACAACTGAGGTGATTATAAAGCTCAAATTTGGGTGAAATATGGCATAAACAATTTAGTCTTAGAGGCAATGTGGGTTTCTTTTTGAACAAAATCATTATGGGAATCTTGTTGCTAACTATCATAATTTTGAGCAAAAAATCTTTGATCTGATCTCAATTGTTCTCAAAAAAATTATACTATCATTTGTTGATCAAAACTAGTTAAATTGGATCATTTAATTCCTAACTATCATAGTTTCATTAATATGCATCTACTTTAATGCTCTTACATCACCTTTCAACCTTGCATCAAAGTCACTGATCAAGAACAATTAACGAATATCAACTTCATAATTCATGAAAGTTGATCCGATAAAAAAAAATCATGTTTCTGATAGGTTCCGACGTAGTTTTATAATTTAGACTTGGCAATAAAGATTTGAATGATTAGGTGATTTTTAAGGCATTATATAATTCGAAGTTAAAATGAAAATTCAAGAGACTTATTATTAAGGTAAGGAACAGTTTGCAAGAGAGAGACTAATGACCAGAAACACTGAAGTAAAACTGGATATCCGATGAAGTTTATTCACCACATAAACAACCACTGATAGAGAAGAACAGAAGAAGAGAGTAATGCCTAACAAGCTCGACAAAGAAGCCTAAGAACCAACAATGACCAATGCAAAGACCTCCTCCCAATTGAGATCACTTGCTCAACTCTTTGCGATCCCAATCTACCAACTAAAATAGGATCTGAGTTAAGCCAAGGAAGAAGAATGAGCTGCTTCGCCAACATCAACCACTATCTGTGCCCCCGCTCACATGCTTCTTGCAAGCATTTCTTGGTACCTCCTATAAGACTCCTGCTTCTCCAGCCTAAACTTCTCATAGCAGCTTGCTATGAACTTCTCTGCCAGTCGATCGATCTCATTTCCGCCACAGCCATCGTCATCATCTCCTGTGGAGGCTTCGGAAGTCTTCTCGTCAAGCCAGTGGAGGTGCTCAGAAGCCGGCGGGTCCATGTCGCAGCCCATGTCATCCGTGGAGATCATCGAATTCCAGGTAGAGTCGTAGTACAGACACTGACTCACGTCGAACTCCTCTGTCTCCGGCGGATCTGGGATGGGAGTGATGTGCGACGAGGGCCGGTGGAGGTATGGCTTGATGGAGCTGAAGAGTTCCTTCTTGCTTCTCCTCCTCCGCTTGATCCTGTAGATGCCGGTGCGGGTGCTCCTCCTGTTGACGAGCTCCACCACCATGGACTTGGCGTTGGTGAGGGCTTGGAGGACATGCCGGATGTGTGGAACGAGGTAGGATCGGAGGAAGGCTTTGAATTTGAGGGTGGATGAGTTTGTTTTCGTAGAGAAATCGTAGGAAGAGTGCAGGTAGTTCAGATGGTGGTGGTGGTGGTGGTGGTAAGCCATGAACTCCAGCACCTCATTCTGATGAACCATTGGGTTTTTAAGCGTGCTGAGGCCATGGAACGGTTGCCACCCTTGTGGACCCAAATCACAGAGACTTCCATATCTCACCAGATCATTAGCTAAATGATTTGACTCTAAACTTTGTTCCTTTCCTTAATTAGGATCGAGTGAAAGAAAGAATTCCTCGAGGAATATCAGCATAAAGAAGCCTCTCTAATTTCCGATCCATATTTGAGGAATTCAGATCGGGTGACAAGTGCAACAGGTCTTCTGACATTAGCATGCTGGAGGAGAATCTCTGAAGCAATGGAAACAAGGCAAAGTGTGCAGCAACATATGTGAGCCTGAGCCCACTGCGGTCTCTGTTGGAGTACATCTCACATGGAAGATTGAGACAGATGAGACTTCTTTTGTTTCAGTACTCCTTTCAAGTCAAATATCACCTGCAAAGCAGTCCATAACATTCCACCCTCCCCCCAGTTTTAGATTCTCTTCAAAGTAACTTGTCATCTCCTTGTCTTACTGATGCACTAGGATGCATGATGCTGTGATAACATGCAAGAACCCAACTGCCTTGCCAAAGAAGGCTCCATGAGAAGATGTCTCTTTAGCAGAGAACTGCAGGATCGATGGTGCCTTCTAAGATGCAGAAAGGAAGTGCTAATCCTTCGACCCTTTAATCTGAAGGTTGTGTTACAGAAACCACTAACCAGAGCAAGGCAGCAAGTACATGATTGTGGTATTATAGGAGCTGTGGTGTGCACTTTTGTTTCCCTACCTTGGGAGATTCTTGTAAGTAGGCAGCAGAAAGGAAGGTGATTGAGATGGATCAGTGATGGAATCTTATACCACCAGCTTTCTTTAGTTGCCTCCCATCAGGATTAGCACGCCAAACTATAAAGCAGGTTGTACCATAAGCCTTCCTGTTATCATGTCTAGATATGTTACAGCATCCAAAGACCATGTTCTTGTCGTTTACATCTGCTTCTTGTCCATATCAAATCTATATCGAACCCTTTTGTCTCTCAAATCATAGTCCTTCTCCAGAAGCCACGATGCAAACTATTTGCTTCTCCTCAAGAAAGATTATACATTCGATTTACTGCGGATTCTTACAGAGCACGAAAGGACAACGGATGCATAGGACATCGTAGCACATATCGGAGATTCAGGCCTTCGACCTATGAGAAAGAAATCTAACATATGTCATCAGCCTAAATGCATTGGGCCCTTCTTAATCTCCCCGACACTTCTAATCTCACTTTGCTCAGATTCCATAGTTCAAGAATGGAAACCGGGCAATCATGGACTTTCCATTGAAAGGAAAAAAGTAGATGATGATTAGGTTGGCTGAGGTTGAAGAATTGTCACGAAACAACCACATCGCACAATCTGTTGGGTAGAAAAGTAAAGCTAGGATTAGGATTCTTAATCTAAGAATCCAAGGAAGTAGTGATTGTGGGGACGTTTTCCCTTTTTCTCCTTTTTCTTTCTTTGAGACAAAAGGCAATAGTCATATTACATTGCAAAAGGCTGAAATGAAATGAGGAGGAAGAGAAAAGAGGCATATATTAGGGGATTTGTATGATGACTCAGACCTTGCATTACGATGATATGATAACCTCTTGCATTTGATTGTTTCCAGCAACCCAATTAATCAGTGCTCCTATGAACAGGCTTAGCCAAGGAGGTGTTTTCATCCAATACAAAGAGGTCATGCTGTGGTTTCTATGAAATGATCATTGCTTGAGCTAGCTTCTGGTATTGCTTACAGATTTCATGCTCAGCCATTACTCAAACGTGAACGATTAGATTGAGAAGTGTTGGTCTGATGAGAGAATCTTCCTTAAGAGCGAAAAAGTTCTTGCAAAATGAACAGAGGATATATCTGATGCTAAAAACACTTGGCACTTGAGAAGGACACCAATCTACATTTGAGGATAACGGTTTAAAGTATTCAGCAAACATCACTTTAATTTCTGGAAGGTTTTATTGGGACACAACCAAAGTGCCAAGAATGTAATCTTGGGGTCCATGAAACAACAAGTTCTTCTGCAAACTTCTATGCTGGTGTTCAAATTCTTACAGACCAAGTATATGTAGACTTGCATTTGGTTTATAACTGATCAATCCTTTTATGTTGTATGCTATCAATTTGGCATAGAAGATTACTATGGTGAAATGTTAGTGGGTATCATACTGTAAGAACTTTAAATGAAGGTTAATTAGATTTGATTGTATTTTGGAGCTACATGTCTTGGAGCTTTTGTAGTGGCTCCTATGTGATGAACTAGTATTTTGAAGGTTTGATATTGCCTGAATGTTCAATATACAATGATATAACTAGAGTAAAGATTTCAAACATGGAAAATGCTACTTGTCAGAAGTTTCTAGCCACTCTTATTATTTTTTTATCGTTTGAAAATTTCTTTAGAAGATTTATCCTAATGTTCACGTACATCAGCTCACTGCTCCCTACTTTATGTGACTTTGTCTTTGTGTTTTTCCCCACTTGACCTCGTAAAGCATTCAGCAAACGCATTGCTTTCATCCGGGGTCCTTTTCACTCCTCATTGTCGCTATTGGATTCTGAACTATTCGAACTAAGAGCGATGGCCTTACCCTTGTCTGACTTAGGAGGTGGATTGTAGCTGTTAAAACATTAAATGTCTGTTTGTTTGTTTCTGTAGACACTCCCTTTATTAATATATTAGGGACTTCTTTGAATTAAATAATGCTTCTGACTATAACTTAATCTTGCAGTTCTTCTAAGTGTTTTTCTTATTAGAATATTATTTGAATCAACAGGTTATTCTTAAGTGAAATTATATGACCATTTTATCCCCTTAATTTGTTTTCTGCTAGCCTTCATTTAGCAGGTGGTCATCCAGATTCTTTGAATCAATACTCTTTTCTATTTAAAATGAGCTTTGAAGTCTCAATTCTCTTTGCACACAAACACTAACTTGTGTTGAACTAATAAACAATTTACTGAAAATTGTATGTATCCATTAGTTTTTTTCTAGGCATAGAGTTAAATTTGTCTCAGATACTCTTAAAAGAGCCACCGGTGTGTTTCACTTCCACCCAAAGTTGTAATTTGAAGGTTACTTCTTTGGAGATGAGAGTTCACTACATCAGCATGAATTTGATATCCCTGGAAAGTTAGATCTCAGGAAATTGCAGAGCATCTTGCAGGAAAAGCTGGTCAATACAGTGGCAATTAAGATGGTTCCACTGTCTGATCCATGAATCATTCTCAGGTGCCAATCTATCTAGTGTTCCCTTCTTTTCTTCCATCTGATGTCCTCCACCTACAACTGCACAAATCACAGTCAATTACATTCTGAGTTATGGTTTCCTCTTTTTTCCTTCAAGGAAATATACTTGATAGGGTGCTGATATCTGATCAGTTCTTTAAGACATATCTTCAATCCCCTTTCAGACATATATATAAATTTGAATTCACAATGTTGGATAAACAAATAATGCTTTGCCCTCAATTTAGTGGACTAAAACAGAGGTCATCAATGTTTTTACTTGTCATTGTAATTCCTGATTTGATGAAGGCCCTCAGCACAGTGTCATAAGTATTCATAATCCAAACTCTGAGCACTCTCCTCCTGATTTGTTCAAGCCATGATATCTCATTTTGGAGTTCATATTGAACAAGCACATATTATCCTGTGGAAAGGAGTAAAGTGTACTGTTCATGCTTTATGTCCTTGTGGGGTTGTGGGTCTCTTTCTTCTACTGGACTAGATCTGGCACTACAAGTGAACAGTCTTTAGAAAGAGGACCACAGTTGTTCTTTTTCTTCTTGTAATAGATGGTGGATATTGTTGCTGCTGGAGGCAGCTTTTCTTAAGAGATGGAGATAACACAAGCTCTGTGAAGGGTTGCTCTGATAGCTGACCCCCTCATTGGACTTCTCCCATGTGAGTTTGGCACATCCCCATCAGTTTGGTGGTGCATCAATAACAACAGCTGCTGCTTACAATAAATTGCATAGTTGTCTGAAAGCAAAAGCTTTGTCTGAGGCTAAATCAAAATTTGGCTGATTTCTGCTTTCTGGCTGATCTGCTGGTCATTGTTTTCCTGATATGCAATAAATTCTGTAGAATGTTTCTTCCTCACAATAAATTGTGAGTTTGTTTGAAAAGGTTCTTATTTAACTTAAATGGACACACCACTTTAACATCAGTCTTCAGTCTTCAGTCATCAGTCATGCTGAGACTCTCTCAGTTGTCAGATGAAACTTTTAGTGGAATTGTTCCTTGTTGTTGCAGATCTATAGTGGGGAATGATGTAATACCATTATGTTAATGGAATAACATTAACATTTTTTGGACTGACAGTAGTTGATAACATGATACAATGCATGCTCTAACTTTTAGGTGAATTGATGTAATTGACAAGATTCAAGTGAGGTTACCCTCAAATTGATGAATATAAAAATAAAAAATAATTATTTTATTATGAAAAGTAAAGAATTTTTTTTCTTGGTAAATGTCCTTTTCGATTTGAAAGAAGCCAAAATCATTAGTGACAGAAGAATGTGTTGGTGTACAAAATAATCTAAATTTGTCTTTTGTTGACTCATGACAGCACATCCTACTTGTGAATTGTGATATTAATTCTTCTCCATGACTACACTAGACTTATATCTAATAGAAGTAGGTGTGATTAAGTGGACATGTCCGAGGAAAACATTCTCAATTGCTTGGCTTAAGGCAAGACGACTAAATTAGATTTATATTAAACATTCTTAAAATAATGATTAGTCTGATATCATGTCTAATTAGATTTCATGCTAAGTGCTAATCTAAGTCGGCCGGAATAATACAGCTTGACCATTGACTCTGATATCATGTCGGAGTATTATTATCATTATCTTTGAATTTAAGGGAATCAACTCTAAATATATATGACTCGATTCTTTAATATATTATAATTTTTATTATGATCAGATTGGGTAAGAATACAATCACATTATCCTTATCTCCATCCGACTCTGATAAATCTTATATTGGTAGAAGCTTCGTGTACATGTTGCAATAAAAGATTGTACAATCATCACCACTACCACCAACCATAAGAGAAGGAGAACAGAACACCATTCAAATATCTGAGGGGAGCTCTAACAATGGTGACTAAGCTCACTGGCACCTTGTCATGACCATCAGCAACTTTAATGGAGGAGGAAAAGCATATCTTGATGGGACCTGGCACTGCCAAATCATATCTTCTCCATGCATGAAGTTTGAGCTAAATGGGGGAGTTCAATTATAACCCAGTACAAGCACCTTTTGTTCCTTTCTCACCAACCCCAGCAGACCTGTCATTGCTTTATGGCATCGGTTTGCACTACCAACACCAGGCTCCAACCACCTACAATTCAGATCTAACCAGTCTCAACCATTTCTAATGATTGTAGTGAATTTATAATGATGTTAGGCATGGAGTTTGATCCTTCCCATGTCACCTGGTGTTATGATGAGAAGGGTTGTGCTGTTCAATCAATCGATCTATGGTGGATCAAAAGATCATCCTTGTGTCATGTTCTTGGAGATACTTCAAGTTTCCTTTTTTGTTTTTGGAGGAGAATGCAATAACAAGGTATGAATCCATGACAATCAGGTCTCTGTTTCGGTGCCTTGGAACTCTCATCGTCATCAGATTTGTTCACTGAGTTGGTAGGTAGATTTCCAGACCAGAATCCAACTCTGAGGATCCCTGTCGCTGCTACCACTATCGCAGTCCAAAGCTGACACAAAAGAGGAGAACACAGCCTGAACCGTTCATGGCTATCATATCGAAAAGAAGAGATCACATCAGACGTGATCGTGTCACACTCGAAGTGTCCATCGATGCCCACTTTTTCTCAGCACGTTTGAGCGTCCTTCGACGTCTCGGTCCATGAAAAGCTCAGGTGATGCGCACTGTACCAAAAGCAAAAAAGCCTCCACTAGAAAGCAACGAGACTTTTGTGGTCGAGATGACATGTTACCAGAGAGAAAAAGCTCTGATCGCGCCATGGCTGCTTCCGCAACCACTTCGGCCAAACGATGGCCTTCAAAGTTCCCACTTCAGCGGGCAGGAGTTGGATTAGGTAGGCATAAGAGCAAGGAAACAGCAACGATTACCAATGCTGCCTTCTCTTGTGATTAAAGATACGAATACTTGTTTGTGTCACATCTCATTTTCTCTCTCTTCTATCATGGTTCTGTGACAGACCCCTGGCATGGCCCAACTGGCAGGTGCTGTGGTTGGCTTCTTTATACCGGGAGGGCAAAAAGAGCCCACTGCAACAGCCACTTCCGTCTTCTCCTTCCTCTCGGACCTCCTTTTTGCCCCTTCTGTTATGGCTCTGGATTAGCAACAGGAGATCGAAGAGGTGGAAATGGAAACGAGTGCAAGCTCCTTGCAGTCTGTTTCGGGGGCCTGCGGCTCCAGCGACTCCTTCCATGGGCTCAAGTTTGCGAGAAATGGTGGTGGTGGTGGTGGTGGTGGAGGGAGCTTCTTGGAGGCCTCAGTCTATTTGGCGCCCATGGCGGTCGCAGCTCCGCCGAGGAAGGGGAAGGGGGTAGTACAGCGAGGGCAGCCGCCGCCGCCTCCCAGGTGCCAGGTCGAAGGGTGCAATGTGGATCTCACAGGCGTCAAGGCTTACTACTGCAGGCACAAGGTGTGTGGGATGCACTCCAAGTCCCCCAAAGTGGTTGTGGCAGGGATAGAACAGCGCTTCTGTCAGCAGTGCAGCAGGTAAATTTCTTGGCCTCTTTCCTCTGTTCTTATAGGTTCCTCACTTGCTAATATGATCATGTGAAGTACAGCATCAGACAAGCTTGCTTGCTGTTGCATCGTTTGGTTCTTTGTGTTCATGCAATTCGGGGTATCATTTTATCTGGAAGCTGATGACATATGGTTGAGTGATAGGATCAAATTGTTGTTGAAGCCTGATTCTGGTTATGGAATGTTAGGAATTCATACATAAATATGTTGAACTTTGGAGAAGAAGCTCATGGTCATTCACAGGTGAAAATTTGTGTTAAAAGGACCTTAGATTTAAAGAGTGTGGCAGCTTTTGTGAACTATTTGTAGGTCTGATGGGTTTTCGACAACTATGTAAATGAACCAATAAAAATTAGTACAACATAACATGCTATTGGTATGATTACTATCAGCAATTCAACCGATTTTGGCATCTATATATCTCAAGATATGGAACCAAATTGCCTATCAACATCATACAGCACAGTACATTTTGCTTTGCTTGATTCTTGCATTCTTAGACAATGCTGATTGATAACAGTGATCATTTGAGGCTAACATTTGCACAGGTTCCACCAATTACATGAATTCGACCAAGGGAAACGCAGTTGCCGCAGACGGCTGGCGTGCCACAACAAGCGGCGAAGAAAGCCACCTCCCGGAACTCTGTCATCAGCTTTCCATGGTTAGGCTCACCTGAGCTCCTTTGCTAAACTTGTCACGTGTTCCTTCGATCATCTCATGTTTCTGCCTTCGACCATCTTCTAAACCTTATCTTTAAACTTAAGCAGAAGACAGCAATGGATTTAGAGGATTTCTTGTGGACTTTACTCACCCTAAACTACCTGCGCTAGCGCGAGATGTATGGCAAATTGGTCGAGCTGGTGATCAGGCACTGAGCACTCAGTATCACTGCGGCTTAGGAACTCCATCAACTATAGGAGTAATGCTCATGCAGGATCCTGGGACTGAGCCCATATTCTCAACACCGGGAACTCTAGATCTTGCAGCAGGTTCAGACTCTAGCTGTGCTCTCTCTCTTCTGTCTCAGCCATGGGATAGCACCAGTAAGGTAAACCACCAAGCTATTTCCTCTGAAGGAATACCAATTGCAGAACCTACATGTAAGAATGACTGCATGGATAGTTCATGGGGGTTTAAAGGTCTTGAAGGCAGTAGCAGCAGCACCTCCTTTGATGCAAGACCAAGACAAGTTGGACAACCTGAAAACAGTCATTTCTCTGGTGAGCTTGAGCTAGCCTTTCTAAAGAGGCAATGCATGGGCTTTGATCCCAGTAGGAGATATCAGCATTTGGATGATGCGATCCACTGGTCTCTTTAGTTCCTTTTCTTCTTGTTGGCTGTTGTTCCTTTTAACTATCAAGATTGTAACCATTGGTGTGAGATTCTGCTAGCATGCTACTCTCGGCTTCAAGTTCTTCAACAAGTTAGAAACTGTATCATCTATGCTCAAATATATTTTCCTGAACAAATTTGTGGTCATATATTTGAGATCAGATCTTTCTTTTGTTCCAGTAGTTCAAAGATCTCAAGTGTGTCAATGTGATGTCTGTCTGCAGTAACTTCTCAACATGAATTGTAGGATGAAGATCATCAAATGGGTTGTTTGGCATCAGAAACTCCTGCTACAGATCTCTTCCAGGAATAGCTTGTCGAGGAACATCATCTTCTGCTGACCAACTCCAGATGTAATTTTTCATCATTTTGCTGTATCTTATCCTAATTATTAATGGATTTAAAATGTCATCTTATTGTTTATGTAAGCTAAGAATGTGTTTGTCTCTATGTTTTGTTGTCCATGAGATAGTTCAATATATCTCACTCCTTGTTTTGTCACTCTCATCATAATTCTCTACCATGTTTATTTCTAATGTATGACAAGCACATTTTTTTTATTAAGTGGCAATTAGGAATATTTGATTTTTAAAATATATATATATATATATATATATATATAAATAATATGTATCTTTTTGATAGATGATAAGATGAGAGAAAATTATTTAAGATGATATTGACTTGTAAGAGAGGTAAGGAAGAACTAAAAGGATTTTAAGAAGAATTATAAATAAAGATGTATGCTTTCTATGAATTTTCATAAAAAGTCTAACTTTTAAAATTTTTGATATAATATTCCAACTTTGAAAATTTTCATAGAATATATTTTTTTTAATGATCATTTTACTCCCGTCCCACCATTGATCATTGCCCTTTGATCATTGCCCTTTGTCCCACCATAGTTGTGCCTCCACCTCATCGGTTGCCTCATTTCATTGCGTTAGTTGTCATCCAATATTAGACCTACCCAATGACGAAGACGTAGTGGCTCTTGCTAGACTCGTTGCAAACGAAGATGAGCCGACCCCCCTCCTTCCTCCCCTACAAGTGAGGGCATGCCCCTCTCCTTCCTTGTCGATGATCCATAGTAAGGAGGGGGCATGAGAAGGCTACATAGCCCCTCCACAACTAACGGTAGAGGTTGCAAGTGAGGGTAGGCCACCACCCTTCCTCGCCCGTGGCCAATAGTGAGGGGGCTACGTGCGATAGCAATGACTATAAAGGATACACCTTCATCGCTGGGTTCGATAAAGGTAGAGGCCTTGCCCTCAATGAGGAAGGAGAGCCTACAAATGCTATGCCTCCATCGTTGGGTAAGTCTAATGGAGAGACCTACTAAAAAATAGTGGTCATTGATGGGTGAAGGCACATGACAAGTTTGATAGAGAATAGGGTAAAATAATTTTCTCATATGATAAATGTTTTTTTGGGATTTTTTCAAAATTAGGTTGCTTTGCATATATGCAGGAGTTTTTTTTCAAAAAATATCATATTTGTAATATATATATATATATATATATATATATAGGAGCAATGAAATTTTATTTATAGTCTTATCAACTTGTTTAGAATCACATATGGGTGATTGAATTACTATAAAACACTACAAGGAGGATATTATCTCTCAAATAAGTGGTATCAATTTTTTTATTTAGAAATATCATATTTACTATTGATAGGGAATATCAATAGAGTATACCCTATCAATTAATCATCATTTGAGATGTAATCGCCACGTGGAGTCCATGTCATATTCCATCCGTCTACCCACGTGGATAAGAGTATAAAGAATATTTCATGAAATATTTTATCCCCTATGATCAGGTATAAAAATACATCTTTAATACAATGATGGGGGATTTATCTTTTTAACCACTCATGTTTGCATTCGGAGACTCAGAGTTATTAACTTGAGTATTAGAGGAATCGAATCGAGAAACCTCTCTCGATTTAAGTCTTCGTTTAGATGACAC
Organism: Musa itinerans; assembly: GCA_001649415.1. Lineage (NCBI taxonomy): Eukaryota > Viridiplantae > Streptophyta > Magnoliopsida > Zingiberales > Musaceae > Musa > Musa itinerans. Next base: position 73,499 of record LVTN01000140.1, read on the forward strand.
ATTAGGAGCTTGTTATTTTCACCTCGGAGGCATCTCAGACAATCTTATGCATATGGGTTCGAACCATGTCGAGTTAGCCAATATATCAACTATATTTTTCCTTATCAATCACTATAAGTTTTAATATAGCACATGTATCCCCTTCAAATATTAAAATCTTTCACATATGGCTCAAAATTTAAAATTAATTATCTTTAATCTTAGTAAATATTTATTTTTGAATATAAAATTTATATGTTCCAAAAATAAATTTCAATATTTTAACATCAAAACATGTATTCAGGCAAAATAATAATAATTTTAACAAACTCTTAACTTAATATAGCCTAGAGATTAACTTTATGATGTCATAAATACAAAGTGTAGGGATATATCTGTAATTACAATCTTTCTATCAGTGTCGATCCATATCCAAAGATCCTTCTCGGCGTCCATGTGGCGTGATACCATTGGCGAGAAGGATTGTGAAGCACACCAACCTACCTCTCTCTCGAGCCACATGGCGACGGGAGAGCACGTCGCCACGACCCTCGGCTTCCCGGCTGCGTTTGGGTGGCGCAGCTCCCAATCCCCCAGCTGTAACCGAATTAGGAAGGAAAGAGATGGTGGTCCTTGGATTCTCCACCGCTTTGGCCCTCGGGTGTCCCTTGAGCTCCATCTTTGCCTCTTAGTTGGATGCGTCTTTTAATTTCTTATGATGGGTACGAGCTTAAAGTGCTTGTTGAATTGCCTGTTACAGTGACAGAGGAGCTTGGCCGGCTTGCAGAGTCAACCGCTTTGCTACCTCAAGTGTCAGGTTGTGCCGCAAGAGGTCTGCAGTGATCAGAGCTGAAGTGAGATTCGTGAACGGCAACGAGGCGAAGAAGCTCGTCACAGAGGAAGGATTCACGGTTCTGGATGTTCGAGACAGAATCCAATACGAGCGAGCTCGCATCACCTCATGTTGCCATGTACCCCTCTTTGTGGAGAACCAGGACAACGACTTTGGTATGCATCCCCAGGAGTTTCTTGAGTTGTGTTGCTCTCGTTCTGCAAGGCTGTGACACCAACCGTTGTTTGCTATCAGGCACCATAATCAAGAGGACAGTACACAACAACTTTTCCGGCTTGTTCTTTGGGCTAGCGTTCACTAAACCCAACCCCGAATTTGTGCAATCAGTAAAGCAGCAGTTTCCCGCGGACAGCAAGTTGCTGGTGGTATGCCAGGAAGGGTTGAGGTTAGCTGCTGCTACTGCAGTTGTCTTTTTGTTATCCGGATGTCTGCGAGTTTTTCTGCTTACTTCATAGTTGCTCCTGGTACACCTACCATTTGTTTTCATAAGCTCTCTCTTGAAGTCAAAGCTTATTCTGCTAAATCTCATAGTCCTCAATTGATCTGTAGTTTCTGCTGCTCTTATGATACTAGACGTTCAGTCATAAGCCATTATTTACCTGGGTCTTTTAATGACTCTGTTAGAACTTCTGAACGTGACTTAGCACATCGTGCATGCCTGTGGTGAACTAGAGATGTGATTTACTGTCTTAAGGTGTAGGTATCGACTAATCCCACCCCAATTTACAATCGGGATATCATTTTTCTGTGAGTACGATCATGAGGATGATAAAGAGTATCAATACCGTCATTAGAAATGAAAAATGAGAGAAAAATATAATAGAAAGAAAACTATCGATGAGGATATTAGAAAAGAGAAAGTAGCAAAATTTATATTTTCTTCCTCCAGAATTTTCTTTTTATTCAATTCTTCTTTCATTCTCCATTGTTATTGCTAATGCTGATAGCTCTTAATCATCTCCACGATTGCACATAAGAATGATATCTTGTTTGTACACTGGGGTGAGATTCCGATCAATACTTGCACTAATCTCCTGTTACTAGACTCATGTTTCTGAGGTTAGTCCATACTCGTTCAAACTGTTAACCTTGTTGCTTGCCTGATTCTGAAGGTCTGCTGCAGCAGCTAATACCCTAGAAAAACAAGGCTTTGAGAATGTAGCATGCCTCACCTCTGGTCTTCAGTCAGTAAAACCAGGTTCTATTCTTGCCTTATCTTTATAATTAAGGCTTTCACACATGCTCACTTTGCTTGTGTCATTTATCCATACAGGAACCTTTGATTCTGTTGGTTCCACTGAGCTGCAAGATGCAGGCAAGGCTGGTCTTGTGACTATCCAAGGGAAGATTTCTGCTGTTCTTGGGACTGTGCTAATCTGTACGCTTTTCAACTGCTTAACATGAATAGATGATTTCAATGTCTTTTTGCTAGCTTCAGAATTGTTGACTTGACCATACTCTACTTACATTCGATTGCAGGTGCCTTTCTTTTTATTACATTCTTCCCTGAACAAGCAGAGAAGTTGCTTCAGATGAGCCCTGCAAGCTAGCAGTTATGATGTTACAGTCGCACCCATCTCTAGTTCCAAATGTTGATGTGAAATCTTCTTAGGAGCTTGCTTTTATTTTCAGGTAAATAACATTTCATCTATCAGCATCATAAACTATTCCTTGTATGCTTGCTGCAGAATATGCACTGGAATTAATGATATAGCCAAACTACTGATACAATTGCATAGATGGTCACCAGGTCTAAGCACAAAACCTCAACCTGTATCCATTTCCAGGAAGCTACTGACAAAAATTAACTGGATTCATTTCTATTACATTCTCATACACTACATTTGCAAGCATCTAATCTTAAATTGTCAATTTCTCTGCAAATGCAGGATGAAGGTCTGAGTGGGTCTTGTGAGGAGAATGACCAGGCACAGGAGTTGAGTTTTTGCCATGCAGAATTCCAAGCGAACATGCATTGCTTGTTGTAATGAGTGTAAATTTAATGGGTTAATCTCAATATACATTCTGAGCTCAGTGGATCCCAGCAACAAAATGGCAATCATTCACTGCTACTGTTTCTATTTCCAATTGTTAATCTTCAGATAGAAGTGTCATCACGATTTTGAAAGCAAAGTACCTCACATAGAAACACTTCATAGTTTGAAGAGGGTGTTTGATCGCTTACAAATGGATTGCTTATAAACATTTGAGTGTTTAGTTGGCACAAATATTTATGTTTTTGTCTATTTGATGTGTACTAAAAAAAAAGGCCCAATTTCCTATTGAATAATCATAACAATCATTTTCCTAGCTTGTGTTTTGGCGCTGGTAAAAGAAGGACCACAAAGAACAATAAATTCAACGTATTTTTTATTACAAAGGCAAAATTAAGTAAATTGATTTCCTTAAAGCACTACTTATAATAGGATTAATTATAGATTTTTAATAATTAATTATATTTAATATTTTGATCTTTATATTTTAAAAATTATATTGAGATCCTACTTATAAGATCGAAACATTTAATTTTTTTTTTTACATCGTCAGTTTTGTTAATGAAAATATTATAAAGTTTAAGAATGAGTATATGTTGATTTTATCTCATTTTGATTTATTATTAAGAATATATAATTTTTTCGTCAATAAAATTAATGATATAAAAAGAAACGAGATTAAATATTTTATTTTTATAAATATAGAGATTTTAATATATTTTTAGAAATAGTAGGAATAAGTATGTGTTGATTTTATCTCATTTTGATTTATTATTAAGAATATATAATTTTTTCGTCAATAAAATTAATGATATAAGGATAAACGAGATTAAATATTTTATTTTTATAAATATAGAGATTTTAATATAATTTTTGAAATAGTAGGAATAAGTATGTGTTGATTTTACCTCATTTTGATTTATTATTAAAAATATATGATATTTTCGTCAATAAAATTAATGATATAAGAATAAATGATAATATTTTATTTTTATAAATATAGAGATCCCAATATAATTTTTTTAAAAAATAAGTACCAAGATATTAAATGTAATTAATTATAACGGAAGCCCAACCTCATCTCTATGAGAGAATCTTGACCGTCCATCACATTGCAGATGATTCTGATGAGATGATCTCACACTCGACTAGGGTTTCCAAACGCCGTCTATAAATGATCCGCTCCGTGTCCTTCGCGATCCTCCTTCGCTGGCCATTTGAAGGCTCTACCGTCCTCCGCATCTCTCTCCCCCTCCTTGCTCTCGCCATGGCGCCGACAAAGAAAGAGAGGACCGCGAGCCGGAACCCTAGCCTGGTCCGAGGCATCGGGAAGTTCTCGAGGTCGAAGATGTACCACAAGCGGGGGATCTGGGCCATCAAGGCCAAGCACGGCGGCTCCTTTCCCCGCCACGAACCGAAGCCCGCGTCGGTCCCGCCGGCAGCGGTCAAGCCACCCAAGTTCTACCCCGCCGACGACGTCAAGACACCCATCCCCAATCGCCGCAAGCCCAAGCCTACCAAGCTCAGGTATAAGGGTTTCGCCAGGTGGTCTTCAGATTTGTTTGTCTCTTGCTGTTACCTTTATCGCTCAAAGTCGGTTTTTGCGGTGCTTTTGTTCCTTGTTACACGATTCAGAGCGAGCATCACCCCGGGAACCGTTCTGATCCTTCTTGCTGGGAGGTTCATGGGAAAGAGGGTTGTCTTCCTGAAGCAGCTACCTTCCGGACTTCTTTTGGTTACTGGTTAGTCCCTCTGTATATGTTCGAATTAGATCTTTTTTTTAATCATAATATTGTGCTTCTGTATGGCTATTATGTTCTTTACTGATATCAATGATTCTCTGCTTCTTTGCCGAACGTTTTGCTTGAAAAATAGCTTCATATTGCCTTTTTTATGTGAATATTTAAGAAGATACAAAAAGAAGTCTCTTTTGTAAGTCAGCTTTGCTTGGTGGGCAAATGCCTGTGTGTATTTGCTTTGAAGAGAATATGATGACAAAATGTTAATTCCTTAATGACAAAATATTAATACCTTTTTATATTTAGTTGATATTAATATACTATTTAGAGATTTTAGCTAGCTGAATAATTTTCATGAAACAATAGCCATCCCTGGTTATTCTAAATATATAATTTTACACATGGTCAAGTTTGGTGGAGCCAGTCATGGTTATCTTAAGTCTGTGTTCATCATGTGTCCATATCTTTTTCTGAGTTTTTCTATCCAAATTCTCGTAGGTCCAATTTTATCAGTATCCAGATATCTTGATATTATTCAGAATCATAAATTAAACTTATTAAACATTAAGAAATATGCCTTATGATTCATTTTTGTATTTATTGCACATTTATTTTTTCTCGTTATCTTTTCTCTTCGCCTTTGTGGTAAAATTATTTTAGGTATGGAATGCAACTAATACATTCGACATATTGCCTTATATTTGTTAGTGTTATATCACATCTATATCAGACCTAAATCCTATTCAAGTCTATATGTGCCTTAAAGGAATGTGGTTTACTGAATCATGTGACACTCTAATGTTAGTGTTTTAGTAATGCTGATATTTAGAAGTATTGCTTAAATTTTCCTAATCTGGTTTATTCCTTTTTGCATTTCTGCTGATTAGACATCAATTATGTCATAACCCTGACTTAATATAATTTCTTTCAGACTACCGGTTTCTTATAAACATGTGCAATGCCTTGCAATGTGTAGTTAAGTTCTTGTTGTCATATTGAAGAAAATATCTCTTTCTCAGGGATGAAAATGTGTATCCTGATTGTAAGCTTGATAGTTGTTTCTAAAAAGCAGACACAAGGTATTAACGCACTTAGGAGCTGGTGCAAAATTAAATGGATGAGGAGGCATATGCTGATATCTGTTTTCTGCTTGATAATTTGCTCAATGCTTTTCAATAGATATTGACGTTGTAGATTCTAAGGCTTTGGAAGCCAAATTTAAAGACAAAATATTTTTTATAGTGGCTATCAATTATAAACTGAGTGTGTATAAACCTATCTGACTTTTATAAGAGAGCTTTATATTTTTAATAGTCATTTCTGTTCTATTTGTTTCTGGGGCAGAATGACTTAGCTTGACAATGCTTGTGTTGGTATTTCATCTTTCTTAACACTGATGCTGTAGGACCTTTCAAGATTAATGGAGTACCTCTAAGACGAGTAAACCAGGCTTATGTTATTGCAACCTCCACCAAGGTCGACATATCAGGAGTCAATGTGGACAAGTTTGATGACAAGTACTTCACCAAGGAGAAAAAGAAGACGACCAAGAAAGGGGAAGGTGAATTTTTCGAGACTGATAAAGAGGTCTGTGCTTGCACCAATACATTGATTAATTACAATCATGCGGTTTGTATGTTCATTATCTTGCTGATGCTTCTTATGTTCTCTTCAAATATATAGGAAACCAAGGCACTCCCCCAGGAGAAGAAGGATGACCAGAAGGCCGTGGATAGCCAGTTGATAAAAGCCATTGAAGCAGTGGAAGATTTGAAGGTCTACTTAGGTGCAAGATTTTCGCTTAGGTCGGGAATGAAACCTCATGAGCTCAAATTCTAGAAACAAAAAGGGATCTCTCTATTTCTGCTCTGTTACATTCATATTTGCAGACTAGTTGGTCTACTCTTGACTGTGAAGAAGGGCCTTGGACTTCTGTTTCATGCTTATCTTGTGTTTTGAGGGAAGAACACCATTGTTCATTTTCATGAAATTAACGGATGTATGCATCATTAGCTCTTGGTTTCCGTGCAAGTGATCTGATGTGTTTGGTCGTTTTTACTGCTAACTTGTTTTGGTGCAACGTTGGGAAGCTAATTGCTTAATCGACGAGAAATATGTGATCTTTATCTCGGGTAAATATATCAAGTTTGGAATTACACTGCAACCATTTATTGATTTTTCATTACCCCCATCACATGTTCGATTTATAGTACTCCGAGAAACACAATAATCACAACTCCGTATAAGCACATATAATCCAATGATTTTAACAAATGATCATTGTTCAGTTTCTTGAATACCATCAGTTACGATATTACAGCACTCTGATAACACCCAATGTTCTAAAAACAATGTTGAAATGATTTCCCTAACTTGTTGCTCTCTTCAATGTCAACTGATAACCATGGAGTCACCAGACCTGAAATGCTTGTTTAGGTACCATGCTGAAGACAATCTCTGGGCAGCATATTTTCTCAATCAGTCTCCGAGGACATCAATATATACCCAACCACGACTAAAAACAGAAGGCAAAGTTGAGTAGGTAAAAAAGGAGGCCTTACAGCTACAGTGGCCACAGGTCCTTCCCCTCAATAATATGATTTCCTTGGGTTGTTCTGCATTAGGACATCAAAATGTCGGTCATTTGGATCAAATATATACAACAGAAAGCATCACTTATAAGTGAGATAAAGGAGAAGGGTTGTTACCAGGGGGTTTGGTCTATACCGATAACCAAGCATCATCCTTTTCTTATACTGCTCATAAATATCATCATCACGGTTCACCTCACCAGGTTTTTGTGCACCAACACCTAGATTGTCCTTCTTCACTTCTCCTGCCATCACTGGATCTGCTCGTCCACGTTTGTCACTGCCGAGTCCCTCACCTGCAAGTATAAATAGTAAAAAAAAAAGAAATCTTTGTTGCCTTTGGAAGACATGATAGCTCTATTCGACTCATAAATAGTCCAACCCAGGACGATATGCATCGTATAGCAAAAACAAAATGATGTGACTAACGTTGAAGCTCTTCAACAGCCTACCATGTGGTTGACAAATTAAACAAGAGATTACAACTTGTTGCAGATCATAACAATTTGTTCATGAGCTACTGATTTCTCGACAACAATAACACAAATCTAACATCAAGGGTCATTGAGAGAAGAAATGCATCAGTTGAAGGAACGAACATTAGCTAAAATGCATTGGTTGAAGCAACCTTCGCGGCAGGGATGTCTACATGGAAAATGTGACAAAATGGCAGCGGATAGCCAATATAATGTCCAGCAGAAGTGAAAAATAGAAACAATTATATATTCAACCATACCTTCTCTCCAACCCATTTTGGACAGAAGTTTGTGCCCAATGTTGTCAGCCTGGATTTTAGCTTTCTCTGCAGCCTCTCTAGCTGCTTTCTGTGCAGCTACATCATTACAAGATGACAGAAACTTCTCCAACTCTTCTGGTGGAATGAAATCACCCATGTGATGACCCTTTTTGATGGGAGCTATAAACACAATATAAAAAAGAAAAATATTAGGATTGTCTTAGGCTCAAGGTCCTTTTTTCTAAATTACAAGTTAGATAGGGATGAGAATATTTCATGCACAATTATGTTAGATTCCACAGAATATTAAATCACAAGCATGAGGAACAGCAGCTACTATTAGCAATAATTGTACACTTTATGCTTAGTTAAGATTCCACTTCAACATTCTCGGGGATAATTAATCATATAAGCAATAGCAGAGTTCAAAATAGCACCTTGGAGAGAAGCAGGTGGTGGCATTTCATCCTTTGACTGCTTTGGTTGCTTCAGTCTCTCTTCCTGTGCAGCCTTCTTCATGTAGAACTCCATCATTGCAATAGGATCTGCAGCTGGAGGCTCACTGGATTCACCTGTTACAAAAACATTTATAAAAAGCCAATAAAACAAAGTTCAAACGATAAATTTATAAATGGAACACAAGAGAAATGGTGGTCATAAATAATGAATAATGAATATGATTCTCTGTTCGCAAAAGCCATAAAGATGCAAAAGCAGAGGTCTTGAAGTATGAACAATACGTTCATTACAATAATTTTCGTGGAACAATCTTGTGCCCAAAACACAAAGAAATGAATTAAGAGCCCTTACATTGTAAAGTCCCAGTCCAACAGAGTTCATTGAATTATTTAAACATGGTCTAAGGAAATAATAGTGAAGTGTCCACAAAATAAAAATGTGAGAATTTCCTACAAAAGAATTGCAAGGTAATGTACAATTAGAAAGTGCTCTAAAAGTGATACGAAAAATCATAAAACAATGAGAAAGGACATTGCGGTCCTAAGATCATTGGAGGCATATCTCTTCACATGTAAGTGAAAGGATAGAAGATTGTGATAATGCAAAAGCAATGATGAAAAAAAAATAACCATGCTGAATTTAATCGCTGGGTAATTCTATCAAATCAATATGACAAATTTAGAAAGTCAGGTCAAGCAAAAGAAAACTCCTGCCTGATTGGATTGGTTGAACTCAACCCACAGGGCTGACCCATTTTCATCAACCCATGAGATCCACGTTCAAGCCTAACCAGACAATCTTTGACCTGTTGACTGGATATGTGGCTTCCCATCAAAAACGATTTTCCTATGGAACATGACAAACCCAATCATGACCATCCAAACCTAGACACCCTTCTCAGGCTCTATTTCCTATAGATAGATTTGGTTTTGGAACCTTGACCTACTTTCATGATAGAACTATATGTATCCCACTGACTGCCACCCTTGAAACAACAGCATCAAAATTTACTAGATTGGAAAATACAAGCTGAGAATACCATAACTAGAGGATCTTCCAGAAGAGCCAGACGCCTCATAAGATCCATACAAAGCCGAAGCTGGAGTTTGGTAATTAGAATTCTGTTGGATAGTGCTCCTTTGAGGTCCACTCGATGCTCTAGAAGTTGAAGTGCTTCCTCTGGCTGCCATAAGGAAAAGTTAAAATCAGTGTTTTTACATAAAAGACTCATAACAGGTGGATGTCAGACACCTAAACCCTAAACCACTCCGAATTCATAAAAGGTGGAGAAACAGGCACACTGAGGTTATTGACCAGAATTGGATGTCGTAGACTCATTAGATTGTGCAAGAGCTTTTTCCTCTTCAAAGAGCCGATACTCGTAGTATTTATAGTCTGAACAACTTGAATCAAACAAAAACCTGCAGAAATCCATGTTACCTATTTGCATACCATCCTCATAAAATAAATAAATAACAAACTTCACTTTGCTTCAATCACATAAATAGTATGATTGAAGCAAACTAATAATGAACTCAAGCTCAACAGGAACACGATAATACAAATAACAGGCACAATATAATTTATGCAGTGTCAGCTTCTCAAAGTATCAGCAACAGTATCTGTGTTCCCTGTTCTCTCTTCTCTGGGAATCCAAAATTATTTCAATATTTGAGCTAATCCTTAAAGACAGACAAAATTACCCAGTGCATGCATGTAAAAGAAGCATCAAATGAATGACCAAGCCTGACACCAAGTGATATAACAAATGGTGCTAAATTAGACTTATAGAAGAAGAAGATCCAGAGTTGTAAAGGCAGATGCAAATCAATGATCTTAAAACTGAAATTGGGAACTCATACTTGAAAGGTGTATCTCCAGGATTCCTTTGGCGTGTGACATGCTCAAACTGTCTTCCATTCTTTGCCACAAAACTTGCTAACTTATCTGCGACTTTCTTGACTGCTGGATCACTTGGCGAGGATGGAGCTGCATGTTACTTAAAGAACAGATTAATATCACGAGCATGTACAAGTGAATGCAAATTACTGTTGTAGCAGGAGTGCCACATTTCGATTTTTTCAATCAACAGCCCTTCCACCAATGTCGATAGACAATTAAAAGGCAAATGGTAAATTTAGTAAAAGAAGAAGGTACATGAAGCTACTTCCTAGGAAAAAAACAACAGAGGCAACTAGTGACAAAATATCACTATTCTCTTATTCCCATAAAAATACACCATGAATAGTATGATGAATGTCCATAAATAAGTTCTGATAACAAATAAGAACAGGAAAAAACATCCAATTAAAGAACTAATAGTTGCTTGACACCCCTCTAGGTCTTAATTATAATCACAATAACCACAATTTGTTCCTAACTATAATCACAATGACTGCAAAATCCATATTCGTTTTTGTTTCTCAGGCCTTCACACAATCAAGGTAACTATACGGTAACACATAGAAAAGAACCTATTTAACTAAAATGAAAAATATTTCAGTTGTTAATTAAAAACAGACAAGCTGCATATCAAATGTTAAGAATAACTAAATAAAAGAAAGTGAAACCATATAACTAACTTCATGCAAGTAGCAGCAGCTTATTCAGGTATCAATGAAATTGAAAAATACTGTTTATTGCAGGTACAGCTGTAGAATCATACACTTTTCAACATGTGAACAACAAGTCAATCACAAAAACTAACAGAAGTAGACAATGCAAATGTTTGATTTAACGTTAAGAACATTTCATTCTCATTCTTGATAGTTTTTAACAGCAATAACTAGTGAAGTTTCATGCAATTCACATTAAGCTGATTATTTCACAAATAAGTTATGTACAAATGAAAAGGAAAATGACAAGAATAACACAGTTAGGTAGAAACTGGAGGCAGTTGTCTTTTACTCTCTGTATAACAGTTTTTTAGCAAGGAATAAGATGCAGGAAACAACACATTACCAACATCCTGCTGTTGCGTGGAGGTATGAATGCTATCTCCCTGACTCAACTTCTGGCGCTTAACCGGTTCATCTCCAGATACAGCTTCTGCTTCTTCAGTTTCTTCCTCTTCATCAGCCACAAACTTAACCGGCATCGTGGCAACCTTTGCCTTCTGCTTCAAACTGAAGGCAAGCTTCCCACCAGAGGCCATTGTGCTGCCCTTCTTTGTATCATTCACCTTAACATCGAGTGCCCTTTTGCTAACTATAACAGAAGGCTTCAGATCAATGGAAGGGCCGGCCAAAGTGCTAGATTTAGATTGATTAGCTGCTGCCGCTGCCGCCTTTTCTTGCTGGAGTTGCTTGAACCTCTCCATGAACGATCCATCGTTCACAAACAGACCTGAACCATCTCCTTTTTCCATTGCCGGTTTCTCTTGAAGCACTCAATACAAATCAAGAAACTTTGAACCCAAAAGCTGCATCCTTTAAGCTCCAATTAGAAGAGTGCTTACACAACAAGCATCATCTAATCTTCATCAATCACGAAACCACAGGGGAAAGAAAGGATAAAATAAAGCTTGGGCTAGGGTTTCGTCCGTCCTTTAGACGCATAGTCAAAGCTCGCGTCTTTTGCACAAGAACCGATCCAGATAAGGGGGCTCCAACGGAGACCCTAATCCGCAAGCCAATTGATGGGAAAACTTTGGGGCAAGACGTAATCATCGCTATCCCTAATGATCTAAAACTCCGAGATGGGAAAACAAAAAAAAAACCGATAGAAATCGAGCAAACAATTGCGCGAAGATCTCTCTTTCGCGTACCTCAAATCTGTAACGCCTTCGACTACCAAGCACAGAGGAGAATACAGTCAGGCAAACTGATCGAGAAATCCCTAGAGACACAGAAAGAGGGAGGAGGAGGACGCTGGACCGCGATCGGCGGGGTAACGAAACCAACGTAGAAAAAGATCGGGGGTGGAGACGGGGTCGAATTGGGGCAGTAGATATAGGTGTAAGATTCGATGAGGTCGCTATGTTTGCGGTCCGGTTCGATCACTACCATCCATGGCGATTTCGGCTCGGACTCTACGAGCACCGGCCCAACGCAGCCCGGTAATTAAGCTAATCTCTAGCTTTACAATGTCGTTAATATATGATTTATATTGACGACGTGAAGTTAATATGAATGTAATGATTATATTTATGGATATATTTCCATCCGATAAGGCGATATATAACAACGGAGAAACGTGACGGTCATGTAGTTATTTACGCGTAACGTTCCCTGCCGTTTTATATGTGAAGTGCTTTTAACGCCCCCACCTCCCGCCTTCGTTTGCCAACATCCGTCGCCGTGGAATTGGAGGTCCGGGGCGACAGAAGAAGAAGCCGCGTTAGGGTTCCTGTGTGCCGATAGTTGCGCACGGATTAGGGCTCGGTCGAATCGATCAAGCCAAACGTGTTGGGAAAAATTCGGGATTGGAGAGGATCGAGGCTCGTCTCGACGTGAATCTCATCCTCCGGTTCCGTGGGGCGATCGCGATGGGATCCGCGAAGGGGAGCCCTGTGCGTCCGAGCTCGGGCGTGCTGCTGGCGTCCGACGGCTCCTTCAGTGCCCTCCTCGATCTTCCGTCTGACCAGGCCGTGAATCTCCTTCACCGGCTGCCGGATCCCAACGCCGTCGCTTCCAGTGGCGAGATGTGGCGTCTCTGCCTCCCGCCGAGGCCTAAGGCGGAGCTGCTGGACTCGGCCGGTCTCCGGCTGATCGCGCAGCGGTCGGCGAAGAGGAATGAAGGCGAAAAGAGCAGGGGGGAATCTCCAGCGAAAAAGAGCAAAAGGCGCTCAGAAGAGGGGACTGCGTGCGGAAAGAAGCTCCCTTGCGTTCACGTCCGCGCTCGCCGAGGCCAAGCCACTGATAGCCACAGCTTAGCGGAGAGAGTATATAAACACCTCTTGTTTACTCACTAGTGCTAGATAATATGTTTCGATTAACTAGTAGTCTATATGTAACTTTCTTTTGGTTTTAGTCAGTCGTCCTTGAACTTTTTTTTCTCTTATTCTGATGAAATACCAGGCACTAACTATCTAATTGTTTTCAATTTTAGGCAAGGAGGGAGAAAATAAATGCTAGGATGAAAGTTCTCCGAGAATTGGTCCCTGGATGCAGCAAGGTATGTTTTCTTATTTCTTAATCATGTAATTATTATTACCAGTAGTCTATACTTCTCTCAGTCTACATACACACACATCTAATTGTGTTTGAAAAAGCATTTTAGTACTTAGGTGAAATGGCAGAACTTGAGGACTATTTTGTATCTCAGATCTTAAATCATATCCAGTATTAGCTGGTAAATTTTGGAGCTTTCTATTATATTGTATGTGACACTTTGCAATGGAGGTAGGGGTGTAACCATTATCTCAATGATTTGGAGAACTTGGAATGATTTCTCATTCTGATGACAGAGCTGAATGCAGCTATATGCCACGAACTCTTCTAGGAGTATGCATTTCATCACTTCCTGATGGGCATTAATAGAGATTTACTAACCTCATCTGTGCATTAGGTTTAATTTATAGAACTTGAAGCTCGAAAGACTAGTTCATCCCCGATGCAAGATTTGTAGTTTGTGAGTAGTACTACTTAGATCAGTTGCCAAAAGCTTACACGGATACTCACTAGTAGTTAGAATTTCTAAAGGATCTGGGGACCATAGAACTCAGACTAATTCTTCTCTGCCTCAGTGTTCAGCTGCATTCATGAATGTTTTGAGTTGACAGGTTATTGACTTGAATCTTTGATCAGTCTTCTGGCTGATGATCATGGTCATTGAGAGACAAAGTTGTGGATTCCAGAGCTCCTATTAAGTCTAAATGAGCATGGTACTCGAAGGCATGAAAATGGGCTTGAAAACCACAAACTTAGAATGTGGCTCCTATACAAAGAGATGAAATATGGCTACATGATACTGAATCCAATCTCTTACTGTGACACAGATATCAGGTACAACTTTATTGTTGGATGAAATCATCAATCACATAAAATCTCTCCAATGTCTGATTGAGGTATGTGACTTGATTCATTATCCATTCTACAACTACTGCTTTCTCTCTTCTGTATCTTGATTGTGCTTATATGAATATTTCATTTCTTAAATGTCTTGCCATCTTGTCCCAATAATACTCTCCTCTAGTTGGACATGCATAAACTGTGGGGTCTAATGTGTTATATCATGACAGATGAATCTCACACCCCCATTTATGACTGTCCAACTAACAGAAGAAAGCTATTGGAACAAAATCTAGGTCATACATTAAGACTTCAAATTTAACAAAAATTCCTGTACTGTAGTGTTTAAATTACTGTCTAAAGTTCCTTTTCACTATGGTTTTTCAGTTATTGTCAATGAGACTAGCAGCAGCGAACTCAAGGATCGGCTTTAGTGGCCCTGATAGCTCCTTATCAGTGGATGTAATGCATCTTTTCCTCTTTTCTCTCCTTACAGTACTAATGTTTTGGAGGTGCCAAAATCTGAGTAACGGTCATATATTATGTTTGCTTTGAGTCTTGACATAGCACAGCATTTCAATAAATAAATTTATTATAATACTGCCGACAAGGCTTTCATTTGGCGAATCATGTGAAACAATGGTTTTCAAATGTAATCATTGCAACTGTAATTTATCACTAACTATCCGTCACATTAATCTTGTAGCACCCCATATTTTACTCTGAATTTAAGTATGATGTAAAACATGGTTACTACTAATGGCAGTGTGGGTGGCTAACAGTCAATAATGAGAGGAGTAGGAGGGTCGGAATGGAACCGATAGAATGGTCATCATATGGAGGAAGGAGGCAGCCACAACAGCATATCTGGCACATCAATTTAGTGCACCCCCAACAAACATCAAGAGCCTCTGAAGGGGAGACACCCACTACACCGATCATGGGACCTTACTCTTCCAGTTCCATCAATTTGCTTCTGGTAACTGCTGCCCTCCTGTTTCATGTTTTTATGTCACAAACCAAATTGAAAGATTACAGTACACTAGATAAGGGGTTGGTACGATGTTGACATTTATTTAATAAAGATGTGTCTTAATGTCTTCTGACTGCTATGGTCCCAAATTTCGGTGGCATTGTTGAACAAACATCTATAAATGGTTGCCAAAGTAATGAGGCCTTCCTGTTCCAATTGTCCTGCTGAGGATCCCACTTAATTAATATGGTCTCCATGGTCCCCTTTCTGTGTATGTTCACACCCTCACTAGTAGAACTACCTTGGTTTCTATGTTCCTATTTCTGTCCTTCACTAGTAGAACTATCCTTTATTTCCAAGTGGCCTAGGTCTTCAAAGAGGCTTGTTCTTCCCATCCATATCTCATAAGTACAGGTAAGATGAATTTAAGTTCTTTATCAACTATAACTAGCATAATTTTTTGTGACATCCAGTTTCATGTCAAGATTTGCTAATTCTTTCTTCAGAATTGTTTCTTCTTCCACTTGGGTTGCTGCTTTACTTCTTGCCTGCTTATCATTAGCCATCAGGACAGCTGGTGTGCATTAAGCTTGATGTTAACTTGCACTTGAACAAGACAGCCTTCACTGTTGTAGTCAGGTCCTTAGCTACCTGATTTAGACTCTTGATATAATTCTGTCACACTCTAGGCCCACATCTTTGGACCATTCTAAATGACATTAATTTTCTTAGATGAGCTTTTTTTTACATCTTGGATGTGGTGATTCGTTAAAACTGGTGCATTGATGTGATTGTCTGACAGCTCTGTAAGTTGTGATGAGGTGAATTAACATGCCTCAATCCTAATTCATGGTGTATGGACCCTGTTAGCACCATTCTTGACAAACTCAAGGCAAACTCATTTTAGATATTTTACTCCATGAACCTTTTGAATAAATCATTACGTTAAACATTATCCTGTGCTTAGTTATATAAGAACTAGTAGCATGCGAGATATGTTTGGAAAGATACCTGATTATGTGGGACTGAAAAATTCATGTATTTGTGACTTTTATACCGTACCAATGTATCGATCAGCTGTCGGTACGATACGTACCGAGCTGTACCGAGCATACTTCCACACAGTACACTAAGGTGTACCGATATACCACCCATACCGGTCCCCTATCGGACCGGTATGTATCACCCATACTGAGCAGTATGGTTCGGTATTGCAAACTATGAGTTTTAACAGATAATAATACAATTACATATTAGTAAAGATGCTGTAAGTTCTTGTAAGTAGAGATGAAGGAATATTCTCGTGCAAGATGGACACCAAGCAGATCATTTACATTTCATTGGAACTACTACTTCTTTGTAAGCATTATAATTAGTTGGATCCCTAAAGCAGAACATGTCTACTAGATTGTGAGTTTTAACTAAAAGCAGCGAAGAAGAACAAACAAATTGCATGAGACTCACTAATAAGGTCAGGGGAGAGTCAGTATATGCAGCATTGTCCTTATTTGTTTCTGTGATTTGAACCCTTATCATCCAGATCATGTACGAGCAATGAGCAACTTATCCTTGTACCAAGGCTCAACTCTTTTCAAGTGAAAAATAGTGTGTTAATGTTGAAGGAACCTATCTAAGAAAGCAAAAGGGTAATGGTAAAATTAGTTCACATTCCTTACTGATACATCTTTGATTGAAGAACAAACAACCAGTAAGAGCCGGTACAAGTACCAACCATTATCTCCTCTTGCATCATGGTATAATGTAGTATGAAATTCCATTTCTATGTTCGCATATACAGATTTGTATTCTTATTCTACACATTCTGCATCTGTTGATTTCTTCATGCCACGTACTCTCTACTTGCTAATCAAATGGCAATCCTATTGATCTCTTAAGTTTAGATCATATTTCACACTGGCTTTTGTTCTTTTACTATGACCACACTTTTGTTGCCTTTGAAATAGTAATTCAGCACTTCAGCCATCTGAAGACAACCCTGAAGATGCCATGGTGACAGCATGATTTAATAGCAGCGTGGTGGTATGTTAGTGACAGCAATAAATTACTCAGTTCTCCATGTTATAAATGTCTAGAATTTTTCTTCCTTTTTTCTTTTTTTCTCATATCGGCGGTGCTCTTTTGGACAAGAAAGGAATCAAGCAATCCTCCACTTATGATTTTATAAAGTATGTGATATTAGAGATATTGGTTTTGAACCCTAAAGAGTGTATTAGCCTGGATTAGGCTTAGTAATATGTTTCAAGTGCTTCTAAATCTGAATCCTTGTCCTTTGAAACCCCCCTTGCCTTAATACTTTTGCACTTCTTGCCTTGGCAAGGGGCTATAAACATGCATAACAAATTTCAGATTAGCATGATAACTAGAAAGAGTTTTTTGGTTTCAATCAATGCCTCCAGTCTCTAACCATCTAAAGAATAAAAGTAGTTAGATTTTAAATGTCAGTTTGATACAGGTTTCAAGTTAAGATGTTGATTTGTGTACTGCCCGAAACAAATAGTCTATGAAGCGATGGAATTGTATTCTTTAGTATCTTAGTCGGATCAGAAGCATACTGTGATTCTTATTTTAAGGAGCTGTCAAGCCAGGATTAAAGTTCATCATTTAAACATTCTTAAGATCACAATCTCCACTATTCCACTGGTTCCTAAAAGTTTCCATGCCAGTTAATTAAGCTCAAATATCATTTCAATTCCAGAGATCTTTAAAAAGTATGATTTGCTCAGAACTAGGAGTTCTTAAATTACATATTGTTAAGTTTAGTTGAACCTATCTAGCAACATTTGTTAATTGAGCTTGGAAGCCATAGTAACATTTGATAACTTGATATAAATACAGATGCATTACTGACATTGGATATTATACAGATCCAAATACCTATAAAAGACCAGATCCAGATCGAGCCTAATTTTCCAGAATTTTTCAGGTGTCATTGGAGGGGCGTGCCTATAACAATGCCTTGCATTTCTGATACACATTCAAGACACACCATCTTGATGTTGTTCATATGATTTGGAACTGCATCATATAATTTCTTGCATTTCTGATACACATTCAAGACACACCATCTTGATGTTGTTCATATGATTTGGAACTGCATCATATAATTTCTTGCATTTCTGATACACATTCAAGACACACCATCTTGATGTTGTTCATATGATTTGGAACTGCATCATATAATTTCTTGCATTTCTGATACACATTCAAGACACACCATCTTGATGTTGTTCATATGATTTGGAACTGCATCATATAATTTCTTGCATTTCTGATACACAGTTCTTCCTCATCAAATCCCTTATCTGCTGGACCTAGAAAAGAAATATGATGCTTGTGTTGAATGGTTTTGCTGTTAATGTCTTTTGTTTCATCATCATAATCGTTGAAATCCATACCTTGTAATGTATTTATTGAGCTTCTTCGTGGGAAGGAAACAGGATGAACAAGTGATGTGCGGAACATGGTTCAAACTCTTAACTAGATTGAGATCTTTGATCGACCTCAGGATTCCAAGAGAAACACCCCCAGCAGTCAGCTCATCTGTGTTGAACTTGGAACCAACGTTGAGATATCTTCTTCAGAATCTATGCATGTCAAACAATTGTGAACACTTGTGTATTCCTGAAGTAAACCGAAACCCTCATCTCCTTTAGTCTTGATCAATACTTCCAACTTTACCTGAAGCAAATGCCCAATAGATGCTCACTCCCTAAGATGTTATCCGATCAGATCTAAATCTTTATAACTTGTTTTCATCCTGTTGTAATCCTCAAGCAATCAAGAGATTTCACCCTGTTCTAGTAACCTTTGTTGCTTGCAACTCCTTCCCCTAGTCATTTCACAGTTTCTCTGCTCCTCACCAATTACATCTTCCACCATCGTTAAGCTTTCAAGCTTATCCACAAGTCATCCGCTTCAACAACATCGACCTTGTCTTGCTTTCCCTTCAGGGAACTGCTCGGTTGCTTGAGGTTTCTTCTTCACAACATTGCTCTTCAGCGAAGATCTCTTTTATTTTGATGTACAAGGAGAAACTTGTGTTTCTTCCATTCATCCCGAGTTCAAGTTCTGATGCTGATTGGAACTTGAAAAATAACTGGCTGCAGAAGATGCTCTGTGTGAGAAACCCTGGTCTTTTTCTTCTTGAATAGAGGCAACAAGCATTGTGTTTAGTACCCACATGTACTTTCAAATCATCAGCATCACCTGAGCGATCAAGTTTGGTGCTCCAACCAGGTTTCCTTGGACAAATACCTATAATAGTAACAACAGGTGCAATGATGTGAGATTTTCTATGCTTAATGATGCATGGAAAAAGAGAAATCCTGGTTATCAGAGCACAAGAGAAGCATATACTTCATGTGTGATTTAAGATAGGATGCAGAGTAGCTCAAAATGGAAGATATAAAGAGAAAACTAGAAGCATGAAAGTATGTATAAGAAAACTACTGTGCAAATTGCAAATAAACAAGCATAGCTCATTAGTCTCTCCTTTGTTATAGTCCTCAGTTGGTAAGCTATCTGCTTATACAAACTTTTCTCTGTCATGATAATGTTGACAGCTGACAGTTCCTGATGCTACAGACGAAAAATCTGAGCGGACGCTGAAACACACGAGATGCTTTGAGGCATAATGACAAGATACTTCTGTATAGTATCCACAACATAGCGTTCGATTTATATCCATTAGCACTTCTCTCCAACCTGCTAGCTAACCTTCCACAATGCCCATCCAAGCATGCTTCTCATCAAACAATGATACGATTATACAATAGTTCATCAAATTCGTGTCTTGTTGCCAGAAAATTCATCATTTCTTTTCGTCATGAACCAGAAATGGTCCTGTGACCATGGATTTCAGGATCGGATCAGAGGATTGCTGGAGAAACCTAGGCAAAACTTGCGCGGCAGGGGGGAAAAGGCAAACGGTAAACAAGATTAGAGATCGACAGAGGAAGGCGTTCGATCGGCATCCAGAAGATACGAAAACAGTATAACAATTCCTACAATTACCAGTAGGGCGGCAGGTCGAGGTGAAGAAGATCTCAGCGAAACGCGAGTTGTAGAACCGAGGCAAAGGTGGGATCGGAGACGAGCCAAATCCGTCACTAGCGCAGGCGAGGAAATCCCCAGACGCAGGAGTGATGCCGCCTTCTCCTTCCTTGTTTGCTTCAAAAAATTCCCTCCTCTTTCTCGTTTGATCTTTTCCGCCCTTTATTGCATCGTTCGGTGGAAAGAATCGTATAATCGTGCATTAGTTTTGTCCAACTCCGGTGTATACCCGCTTGTCGATTGGATCAACGTTACGTGATAGGAGGGTGTCTCCGTGGGTTGAACGAGGCAACGTGTACGCATGGTTTGCTGTTTAAAGTGCAATGCATTTTGCGACCCTACACAACATCTTTAGATATCCTACCAGCCTTGTTTATGGTGCATGCAGCGGGATGATGGGACCCACCTGTGGAAGAGTCGCTGCAAAGGTAAACACGCGTTTTGTTTGCGAGGTCAAGACGTTGAGACTGATACGTGTCAGAATCCTGGAGGTGAACGGTACTGGTGGCTGCACGATATATTTCAGCTGATAAAAGTTGTAGAGATCCGCACGGCTTTCCATTCCATATTCGAGACCAAAATATCGTCACGTTGTCGCCTCTCCGTATCGTCTCTGCTTCTTTGTCCTCCGCTTCGGACCTTTCCCTCCTTTCTCCGTCTCGCCTTGTCCCAGACAAGAATCCATCTCAAAGTTGTTAAGATCTCGAAGGTATTCTTGTTTAATTAGATCTCGTTTGCTTCGATTTCTTCCTCACGATTCGATTGTTTTCCTATTTTATTGGGTCTGTATACTCGGGAAATTTTGTAACATCGATGCATGTTGGGTCTTTTCGCATGAACCGGTAATTTGTTCCTTTTCAATCAGGAACCCTTTTAATCTATCTCGAAGACACTAAGATGGAAAGCAATTTCATTTTTTATAGGGAAATACTCGTGGATCCTCAATCTTTCTTGTTGTTTGTTAACCTGTGTTTGGGATTTCTTTCACAGGCGATCCGGGCAAGACCTATTGAGTTTGAGAAGTTCAAAAATGAGTGCACGGACGAACTTGGGGATGGTTGATTCCTTAGACTTCACCTTTTGCAAGGTGAGCCAACTAACTTTTGGGTGAAATGTGGCTTTCACACTGGTGAAAACTCATCCAATAAATGTATCAATTTTCCCCCATTTAATTGTCATATTGAATCCTAAAACTTGTTTGCCGAGCCTAAAATTGAAGATTTGTAGGTTTTGTTGTTGATACTGTAGTGCAACAATTTCTTAAGAAAGTTCTAAGAATTTTAAGAATGTCTTATATCTAGGTTGGTTTACAAGCGGAAGATGGGAATTTAGAGTCTCCCAAAGCAATTCCTGATGTCAGGAAAATCATTCTCGAAGACAATCCTTCAGGCGAAGTGGGCACTGAGAATAATCTGGTGTCAGATGGCAAGTCTCAAGGAACTGCAGGTTTGAAAGGGCAATCTGATGTATCTAAATCTAATATTTCAAGTGAAATGGTTCCAACAAAAGTTGATGATAGTAAAAAAAAGACACAAAAGCCAGATGGAGAAGCGGACGATTTGGCACAGAAACAGAAGGCAAAGATGAAGAAGCCTGTAGTGAGAACAAAGGTTCCTTTTGAAAAGGGGCACAGCCAAATGGACTGGTTAAAGCTTACTCGCATGCATCCTGACCTTGCAGGTGTTTATTTCCCCTGGATGGTTTATTGATTCATGTAAATTGGTTTGGTTGATGAATTTCAGTTCATGCTAGGAGCTTATCTTTACTCTAGAAAAAAATAGTGGTTTAGCTCTGCAGCAATAAGATAAATATTTAAGTTTGAGAAATTTTAAACAATTATAATGATATCATGGTCAAATTTTAAGTACTTCTAGAAAAATATGTTATGGAAAAGATTTTGAACCAACTACTGTTGTAGCTGTTGCTGCACCTTCCACATGACTGTTCTCATTGACACAAGTTAACAGTAATTGACATGAGAAATGGTGGATGATGAACCATGGTCCATGATGTAAAATTCTTGTTTCACATGTTGTATTTAATTATTCCTTTATTCCCCCTTTCATTTATTTATGAGCAGACTGTCATCGAATAAGATGTTTAAACCCAGAGTTAGTTTTCTAAATTAGGAGTCTCTAAACAAGCATTGGTGTGGATGCTAAGATGCAATGGCAGTAAATGGAGGAGATAATAAGTGATACTCAACTTAGTTATGTTGTTGGCCTCTCATTTTTTTAATCACCTTCAGCCCTTCATGCTCTTTGATAAATCCTGCATGTAGGAATCTCTTTCTCTGAATTATGAGACTCTTTAAGGTGTTTTTCTAACTTTACTGTTTCTCCACTTTGTTCCTGTCGATTTATGCTTAAGCAAGACTACTGTAAATATGGATTATTAGGATTTAGATGTAAAGGTCCACAACCGTTTGCTTCCTTCTGTTGTATGGGATTAACCCATGGCACTATTCTCTCAGCCATTACTCAACTGATTTCATATCTATCATCGGCTTTATCCATCCATCGGATGAGCTGCTTTCGTCCAGTAGTGCACAATGGTGAGTTTCATTGTATGTTGAATTTTTAATGATCCAAAGTAAATTTCTCTGAATATTTGTGTCCTTGTTTCAAATGGCTAGAGACATATGTGGGCACCTTATTCAAATATATTATAGTAGTTACTAGTATGATGTTTCATTATTGTACTGGCAAGATAACAACTTTTTGTTTTTATCGCTAACAAACTAGATGATTCTGTGGTTCAAGAGTTTTGCATGTATTGTCATAAACAAATTGCTTTTAAGCACATATTTTCAATCATATAAAATGCTTCTTTTCTCTGTCATTCCACTTTTATACAATTAAATGTATTTATCATCTTTTAAGTTCTCTCAGGCACTATACCAATCTTTGCTGTTGATATCTTTATTGTTCGGATTATTCTTTCTAGGACTAAAGGGACAATCAAACCGAAGGCTTATCTCGATGGATGAAGTTAAGCAACATAAAACTGGTGGTTCAATTTGGACTGTTCTAAAAGGCCATGTTTACAATATCTCCCCCTACATGAAATTTCATCCCGGAGGTATGCATCTTTACTCGATTCCGAAACAGACAATTGTTTACAAGTTCTAGTAAACTCATATAATTTTCATTGGGAAATATTCTTTTAGAAGGAAAGTTTGTCGTGTCAGAATCACTGAGATATTCTTTATGAATTATAACAATATATTTCTTTCTAAAAATAGCAGCTTGTGTTGCTTCTTTTGGAGGAAAGCCTATGACTTGTGGTGCAGATATACTGAGCTATACCTTTATGACTTATACCTAATATGTTTCTTTCCAAAAAGCAGCTTCGTGCACATAAAATTTTGTTCATTGCAAAACAGAAACCAAAAGTTTTGGTTGTTAGGAAGGGGAATATAAGTGTAATAATGCATTTGTTGTGTGCATGAACATCCAAATGATGAATTGGCAGCATTGGAAAAGTTACTGAAGAAGTTTCTCCTCCCACTGAACTGTTTCTAAAAATCTCATATGATAACTCATACCCTCAGGATTTAATAGCCAAATCTGAATTTCAATGATCAAGATTTATTTTCATGTTGTTTCGGAGTAACACATGGTGCCAGGCTGTACTTGATACCTATATTCATGATGAGGCACATGTTATGACTTTCAAGACAACTTGACAATAAAAAAGAAAGTCATCAGTTGCCTTGGAGGGTGACATCTTAGCTGATGGCCATAAGATGGTCCAAAGTATGGTGATATCCTAGTTAATCCCAATGTGGTCTTATATTAGAGCAAAAAGTGCGGGTTTCTACTATCTAATGTTCGTAAAGATAAATAAGATATTTGCATATTTGGTGGGATAGATATGATACTATCACATTCTGTAGGGGTATCTTTTCTCGATGTTACAGTCATTCCATTATGAGATAGATATGAATTCCAGAGTCATATTTACCTGCCCAATTAACAAATTATCCAGGTTATTGTAAAGAATAGAAAAAGGACCCACCATTTTTTTTTTCTGGTCACCAGAATAGTTGAACAATTCTTTTTATTGGAGAAGTAGTTGTATTGCTGACATGAGCTTAGCTTCTGCTTGGTAGACACAGTTTCTAGTATCTACAGCTGAAGCTGAAAAAACTCCCACAATATGGACATTGATGAAGAATGTGCACCTGTGGACTTCCTTGTTTAAGTTTGTTTTGATAGTAGCACACTGACAGTCTTACATGATCAAGGTTGTCAAAGTCATTTTTCTACCTAAAATCGTAAAAGGGGTCACATACTCAGATCTTAAGATCATAAGATCCTACAATTTATTATAAATTAATTTTAAGAAACATACACATACCTAAAGAAATTTATAACTATTTTTTGATAAGATAAAGTAACTCTTGTATATTCTTACACTAATAATTGTATTTTTATTAAAGATTTAAAGTGAATGCATAATCTCTTATTTAAATGATTATACAACAGAAGATTTCTAAGTTTATTAATTAAAACACAGTGCAACTGAATGAAGGCTGCATGGTTCCAATAATATTTAACATATGGATGCAGAAAATCATCTAAGTTCACTGCAGAATTGTATCATGTTTTGTGTCGCTTGCTTTCTATGATAAATATAACTTGTGTCCTGAAAATGGTTATTATGTCTGGATACGGAGACTTGACTTCTCTTATCAAGTTAATCATGGATTTCTTCGTTTTTCAGGTGAGGATATGCTTATGAAGGCAGCTGGCAGAGACTCCACCTCTTTATTCAGTATCCTTTTTATCTATTATGGTTGCTTTCTTATTAATGTGACAATTTTACTGGGTATATGAATAAAAATAAAACATCATCCAGTGTAAAGAAAACATGCTGTCGTTTAATGGCAGGTGTCTTGAACTAACAATTCTGTTTTAGCAGAAGAATGGAACAGTGCAGGAATGCCCCAGATGATGCCTCCTATTGCTGATGAGATCTGGCACATTAGATCAGTTTGCTTTACTATTAAAACAAACTCTCTCTTTTCCATTTTTGTTTGTTTAATCAGTATGCCCTTCGCGAATAAAATTATCTTTATCTCTCGCTCTCAAGTTATCTTTAACTTCCTCCTAGACAAATATCATGCATGGGTGAATGCTGAAGTTTTATTGGAGAGGTGCCTTGTGGGAATATTGGAATATAATTGATGATGAACTCCAGAATTTTTCTAAACAAGGATTATTATATTTGCACCCCGGGGTTGCGATCTGTTCCAGGATTCAACCAGTTGGAGGTTAGCAAAGCAAGTTGAATACGTAGTATCATTCATTTACCTTGTACGTCGGTATTTCTTGCTTGCTACAAGCACAGTTCTCTTTTGTATTAGAATGACAATCTTTGTACTCAGATGTTGTTTATCTAAATCTTCATAGTATACACTGGAGATGAACAAAATCAAGTGCATCTTGCATTGCATAAGAAGCCTTATGCTGGTGTCGCTTCAATGATATGATCCTAGTAATTGGTTGTTCTGGAATTTTCATGTCAAGATATATTTATATTTTACCATGATATTAAGTCATAGTAGTTTCTCATATTCTCTTTACACTAAAGCAGTGCATATGAATCCTTGTCACCAGTTATAAAGAAAAAAGCATCATCCATTAACATTCTTTTAAATGACATCTAAAGGTGCAGGGAAAGATTCCAGCAGCTGAGCATCCATCAAGCCCTATGTGCCGCAATGCAGGTAACCTCTCACACCATTCTGCTGCTTATTGTAACCTCTCTCACACTGCTGCAACAACAGATGATTCCAAAGTATAATCTCTGTGTTTTATTTTTTTCTCTGTCGGTGCTTTAATAAGCATGAAGGATAAACTGATAAGAACAAGCAAATCATGCATGCATCTAGTGGACCTGCTGCCACATTTTTCCATATGATGAGGCCAATGAATCAGCCGGCGACATGCATGCATATAGGGTGAGAAGAACAAGAGAGAGTTCATCAGACATAACAGAGGCAGTGTCATCTCGTTTCATCTCATTCTACATGCACATCTTTACATAACCATAAGCATATCTATTATGTAGATATATAGAGACGGAGGTTTGCATGTCTACTATTTCCTCAGGCATTCACGGATGACTTTAGGACAAGTTCTAAGGCCCCTGAAAGTCCTGTGTACACTGTCAGGTCAGGTATGGCTCAAACGGTGCACTTTTGCATACCCAAAAGAGAACGCACCTCACGACAACCCAATGCTGTTTGATGTGCGTATCGCCGGAAATCTTCTGCTGCCCAGCGGATTATGGTACGGTGAAGTCCAGGCGTCGATCATGTTCGACGACGTCGATTGTCTGGTGAAGGAGAGCCGGTGACTCCTGCCGTTCCTTGTTTTGAGCCACAGACCATTGCAACAACAGTCCCAACTCTCGTTCTTACTATTCGATTCACTAGTTGTATGCAGTAGTTTTCTCTAGTTTTATATGCATTTATACTGTATCTGATAGAGAGGACAACTCTTGCTCTTCTATTTGATTTAAATAGATCTATGTTTAGTTTGGAAAGAAAAAAGTTAATTCTTTTTCTCATGTTCTTAGGAACGATCAAGAATGCTCCTCTTGTCGCAACCTCCTTCCACTTCACTTTCTTAACTCTCAATCTTTACTTACTGGTATAGAATCATTTACATGAGCAATTATCAATAATAAATAATTTGACAAGAGTGATTACAATATACACTTAAACTCATTCTATTTTTTTTTGTTTGGCATAAAAACTATTTGATTATATTAATCAGATAATAATAGATCAATATCTTTTCGATATTATTGAAAAAAATTTATTTAATTTATAAGTATATCATCATCGGATCAAAAAGTTATAGTGACGTTGATATGTAAGAAGAATTAAATTTACCTTTTTTATCTATTCCTATCTTTTACAAGATTGTTACGAGAAATGACAGAGAAGATGAAAGAATATCTGTAATCTCTCTGATTGGGTTATTTTATCTATAAGATGTATTGTCATTTTTATATGGGAAAACAAAAGGCCTAGTAATTAGGAGAGTTTATCTCATTAAGGTCATCTCCTAAGAAATCCTATTATAATTAAATTTTTTTTCTATTAATCGATAATCATAATCAGAATATACTCTAATACTCTCTCACTTGCTCATTAATTATTAAGATATAAAAAATTAAAATCAAAGTAAATAAAATAAAAGTTTATCTAAAAATAATTTTATCTGGGATTCTAAAACTTTAAAGAAATGTTTTACACATGCGTATGAATTTTATAAAATAAACCAACAAGTCCAATAAAGATAATACCACATTAAGTCTTATTACTAATGCGAGTCATAGCGGTTGTTTGACATCAATGTTATACTTCCTTCTATGTAGCATAATATTGTTAGTCCTTCTTAATGCAGTCCAAATGACACTTATAATTTATTTTATCAAGACAATCCTGTTATCATATTCAACCATAATATTTACATATATGAATAAAATAGTAAAACTAAATAACTTTAATTATGTAAACAAGAATGTCAATCATAATGTCCACTCAAACCTATATCATTATATTTTTTATGGGTTGCTTACAAACCTAATCATAAAAATACGTTGTTTCAAGTACTTTAGATTGTAAGTTATTCATGAATGGATCGATAATCAATAAAGTGGAACTTAGGTTCTTAATTAATATTACTTATTTATATATATATATTTTAACTTTTAAGTACTTTATAATATAATGCATAGAACTATTAGAATGCTTGCTATTCTTGGAAAAGAAAAATACTATGATATGTTACAAAGTATCTTCATTAATTTGATAATTAAGTCTGAGTATACTAAATCCTAAGATAAAATTTTATAGTCATAGAACTTGATTAATAGGCTCAAAGCATGCCACAAAATTAGTTTCTATAATATAATAATATATTATTTAATATTTTTTTATAAATTACCCTTTCAACTACTAAATATAAAGTATAAAGTGAATTTCCTACTATCAAGATAATTTACAAAATTAGTATATGAAAATACCATCATTTCAAGCTGATCTAATTTAATATATGTGAGTATATAATCTTTTATCCTTTCCAAATATCTTATTATTTTCTTTATAATCTTTTAGTATTTTATATTCTTATTATTTTCTTTGTAGCATTTTAGTATTTTATTCTTCGATAGCTCTAATATCTATCCAATATTCTGACTACAAAATTGATATATAGTATGGTATAAGCTTGAGCCAATAACTGTGCATACATAAGAAATATTTTTTAATTTAATTTTTTTATATTATTTTAAAAATACTTGTTTTGACTAAAATTTATTATTTATAATATAATAATATATTATTTAATATTTTTTTATAAATTACCCTTTCAACTACTAAATATAAAGTATAAAGTGAATTTCCTACTATCAAGATAATTTACAAAATTAGTATATGAAAATACCATCATTTCAAGCTGATCTAATTTAATATATGTGAGTATATAATCTTTTATCCTTTCCAAATATCTTATTATTTTCTTTATAATCTTTTAGTATTTTATATTCTTATTATTTTCTTTGTAGCATTTTAGTATTTTATTCTTCGATAGCTCTAATATCTATCCAATATTCTGACTACAAAATTGATATATAGTATGGTATAAGCTTGAGCCAATAACTGTGCATACATAAGAAATATTTTTTAATTTAATTTTTTTATATTATTTTAAAAATACTTGTTTTGACTAAAATTTTTACTTATGTCATTTGGTGAACAAAGATGTATACTAAATCTCTCCAAGACATGGTTAATATATCATTTCTAAGATAGTCTTAGTAATATTTGAGATCTATTTATGAATGTTTTAATACTAATGATATAAGTGTTAGGATCGAGTTGGCACTAAGAGGGAGGGTGAATTAGTGCAGTGAACAAAAACGTCGGTTTAAAATTCTTTGTACATTAAAAAAATCGATCTTGGAAAATAGTTTGAAAGCATATTTGTTCGTAGTAGTGAAAGCCAAGGAAGAAGTGAAGTAATTGTAAAGTAAGTAAATGATAATAATAGAAATGCAAACCAGAATTTATAGTGGTTCGGTCATTATGACCTACATCCACTCCTGATTCCTCCTCCGTCGAGATCACCAGCGCCTACTAATGGTCTTCCTTCAATAGGCGAAGACCAACCACCTCTTTATAGCATTTTCTCCTTTTTACTGGTTTAGGAGATAACTCTTATAAGCCTCACTCCTCTCTTGAATGATCACAACACTAGAAAGGAAAGAGGAGGACTTTGAGTACTTTTACAATATTTTCAAACCCCAAGACTTCAATATTTTATTTACACTTTTGTGTCCTTTTATGTAGAAAAGTGTAGGGTATTTATAACCCCCAATGACTTCAAAATTAGAGTCAAAAAGTGTCTCATTCCCGAATTTCGGGGTACCGGTGATACCACCTCCATTATTGAGTGGTACTACCACTTGTAGACTGACACTAGGCGGTACCACCGCTTGATAGAGCTCGGAAACCAAGCTCTGGCGGTACCACCACTTGACAGCATTAACTGTCGACGGTACCACTGCCCAGTTTGGGTGGTACCATTGTCTAGAGCACTTGGGAGACCGAGTCTCAAGCGGTGCCATCGTTGGCCATGACTTCAGGTGCTGAATGGGCTGTTCAACCGACTCAATTCAGCCCTGTTAAGAGCCTCGTTAGCCCCTAATTGAGTTAGTGGGATTACTTCCCAAATCCTAACTCAACTTGAGATCTAACTATGATAATTTAAGACATTAACTAATCAATCTTGGTCCGGCATATCAATTGTTCTTCCAGCGAGGTTCCGGCGATCTTCTAGTGAACTTCCGACGATCTTTCGGCAATGTTCCAGCGGACTCTCGACAAGGTCCTGGACTTTATGACGATCTTCTTAGTGAGTTCTGACGAGCTTCTTTGACAAGCTCCTGGACTTCTCGATCAATTCTGATAGAACTTCCGACGAACGACCAGACTTTCGATGAACTCTTGAACTCCCAACGAAGTGTCGATCTTGACTGTAGCCCAACATCTGCTTCATGTCTTACCACTATCGTAGTTAATCCTACACACTTATCTCAATATATAAATTAAATCAAATAATTTACCAATTGATTTTATCATCAAAATCCGAGATTCAATAATCTCTCTCTTTTTAATGACGACAATCAATTGATGATGGAGTTAACCTTAACTCCCCCTATCTATATGTCATACTTGTGAAAAGTTACTCTTGAATTCAAAGTATTTGAATTCAAGCATCAAACTAATAAGTTATATTTATCAACATGCGATACTTATCATGATTTACCAATCGGATACCACATATTTATCAATAAATAAATAAAATGATGTCAAGACATGACATCTATTTTTAAGTCAATGATGATAGACAATCATCATTTCAAATATGATATGAATTTCGAATATGAAATTTAGTAAGATGATAATTCATCAATCCATGGCAAGATATCAATTGTAAATAAGCAAGTAGAGCTCATGATATCTTATCATAATGAAAGATATTTATCAAGCATTCATGAAATATTTCAAATATCTATAATACATTTTAATATGTTTCAAGCATTTACGATAAGATACATTTAATTTGTCATCAATTTACCATATTTCTCCCCCTTTGTCATCAACAAAAAGGAGAACAATTCAACAATGTGTGGTAAAATTCAAGCAATTTTTACACTAATTTATCCAAATCATAAAGGAAGGTAAGCAAAAACTTTGCATGAGAATCTATTTGGATGAGCTAACATTCAAAAGTTTGCAATATTAAGAACCCGACATTGCATCATTGCATGGGAACATTCATAAGTTCTCACATCAAAAGTTATCAACATTAAGGAGATCACAACATCAACATCAAAGTGAATACAACAACATCAAAGTGAACACAACATCAAATGTTCACAACATTAAAGAAAGAGAGATTCTATCAACTTCTCCCCCTTTGTCATCTACAAAAAGACATACATTAGCTATTCAGGTGGTGGTAAATCAAAATATCTAAACAAAATATTAAGTTGTCTATGAATTTGCTGCAACTCAATTAGGATTTGATCTTAACGTTGTTCAAATCGATCCATTCGAGTGCCTATGTCGTCGGTATATGAGGAGGGTGCTTGCTTTGTTGGAGGTGTTGCCTCAAAGGGACAAGTAGGAGGAGATTGATGTTATATAAATATTGGTATTTTAGGTTCTAGATCAGGTGGGAGGGGATCAATCCTTCTAGGTAATCTAGTCCAAATCTTATTTCTGACTATACATCTTAATCTCCTTAGCAGGTTTCTATTTATGATATTAAACCTATCTAATTTCAAGATTTCTTCGTCAGGTAGAATGACTGTCATATGCATGGATTAGTCTAATGATCAAGCCACCATATGGAAGCATCATATCCTTTTTTGATAATTCAATCATGTTTTATTGTATCAAGTAACCAAAACAATTGTCATGTCCCTTCATAATACAATACATCATTCCTAATTCCATTTGGCTAACTTCATCATGATGATATTGTTTTGGGAGTATAATACTTATCAAGATGTTCTTTTCTCAGCAATTCCTATGAGGTTGTAAATTACGCTATCCATAATGAGTATATAATATCCTAAGAGATAAGTGAAGACCCTATTGTATTCATCCACATGTAAGTTGTTGTAAAATAACCTAACAAGTCTATGATAGATAGGTTCACTTATTTGAATGATTGGGAGGACATCTAGGTTAGAAAATCATTGAATTGGTTCCAAATTGCTTAATTCCTCTAAATCTATGCATTTACCCTTATGAACATTTCTAGATTCTATGGTTGAAAATTTAAGGGCATGTTGAGGAGAATCAAAAAGTGAGTCATAGATTTCATCTAATCTCCTCTTCCTTTTGTAACTTGAGGATCTTCTAAAAGTCATGGAGACTACATTTATTAAGAACAAATGAGAGGCAAGAACAGGTAATACAAAGAAGGAAACAATTTGGTTTAGGGATTACCTTAGTAGTTTAACCTTCTTGTGATCACCAAAGGAGGTTTTGAGATTGATCATTGATGATTTTGTAGAGGATGAGGATTCTTTTGAGTTATTAGAGGGAGAGCAAGAGGAATTAGGGATTTGGGGTTGTTTGGAGAGGTGTAGAATGAGTTAGGGTCGGTTCTACCGTCGGCCCTAACTTAAGTTTTTATAGGGTAGGTTACGGGTGGTGGTACTGTCGGCTAGGTGGTGCTACCGCCAGTTGGGCGATGCCACCGCCTACAAGCAGTGAGTACTGACTTCGTTGTGGTGTGGTTTTTCAATAATGCAAGTATTGGATTCAAATCTAATAATGTATCCTTTATCATACAATTGACTAATACTCAAAAGATTATGCTTTAAGCCATCAACCAACAACACATCTTCAATTAAAAAGTTGTATTTGTTACCTATGGTTCCTTTGCCAATGATTTTACTCTTGTTGTTGTCTCCGAATGTGATATACCCTTCGTCTAGACTAGTGAGCTTAGAGAATTGAGATGGATCTTCGGTTATATGCTTTGAGCATCCACTATCAAGGTACAATCTCTTGCTCCTAGCTTGTAGTGGTAAATATTTCTACAAAAAATGTGATTTTTAGGTACCCATTTGACCTTATGTGTCTCAAAAATCGATTTACACAACTTATCATATTGCATTAAGTCATTTGAGATTCCTTTAGGAACTCAAATTAATCTATGTGGATTATATTTCTTAAATGGACATTTGTACATAATATGTTCAAGTTTGCCACAAAAGTTACATATGATACGGGGTGACACATACAAGGTAGGGCTTTTAACAAAGGTCGGTGGATTTTGGTAAGAGCTACTCACAAATCCGATTCCGCCTCTTCTATGAACGTGTCCCTTATTGGCAAGGATAATGTTCAAGGACTTGCTACTAACTTCAAATTTTTCTAAAGTTTCTTTAAGTAGCAAGTTTTCCTTTTTAAGTGTTTCTAATTCATCACATTTTGTGCAAGGAGCTAAACTATCATCATGCTCAATTTTTAATCTATCAAAATCACTAACAAGAGAAGTATGCTCTTTTTTCAATAGTTTATACTTTTTACTAACTAATTTACTTTCATCAAATAATTCATCAAAAGATAAATTTTAATCTAATGAACTACTTACCTCATCTCCGATAGCCATTAGTGTGTAGTGAGCAACTTACTCTGTGTTGGTTGGCTCCTCTTCTTCGGATGCACTTGAATTATCCCAAGTTGCTTTAAGAGTCTTCTCCTTCTTTGGTTGCTTCTTCTTTACCTGGGGACATTCTCTTTTGAAATGTCCTAGCTTCTTGCATTCGTAGCATATAACTTGTTCTTTTTTTAGTTCAATTTTATTTTTGGTGTTATTTTTAAATTTATTCCTTTTTATGAATTTTTTGAATTTTCTTGTCAAGAGTGCCAAGTCATCATCATAGTCCTCATCACTTGAATTTTTTTTCAAGTGGTCTTTATGAGTTCTTAATGACATATCCTTCTTATTCTTTGGAAGGTTGTTATCAAGCTCTTCATGAGTGTTGTAAGTCATCTCATAGGTCATTAGTAACCCAATAAGTTTTTCGAGAAGAAAGTTATTTAAATCCTTGGCCTCTTGAATGATCGTTACTTTAGGGTTTCAACTCTTTGGAATGGATCTCAAGATTTTATTAACAAGTTCAAAGTTCAAAAAATATTTTCTAAGAGCTTTTGAACTATTGACGACATCCATAAAATGGGTGTCAATATCGACAATAGTTTCACTTAGCTTCATTTGAAACAATTCACAAGTATAAACTAAAAGATTTATCCTTGACTCCTTTACTCTCTACTAGTGCCTTCATGATTGATTTCGAGTGTATGCCAAATATTAAAAGTCATTTCACAAATAGACACTCGATTGAACTTGTTTTTATCTAAAGCATAAAACAAGACATTCATAGCCTTGATATTTAAAGCGAAAGTCTTCTTCTCTAACTCATTCCAATCATTCATCGGAAGAGAAGACTTTTGAAAGTCATTTTCTACAAGGTTCCATAACTCAAAATCCATTAAAATTAGAAAAATCCTCATTCTAGTCTTCTAATATGTGTAATCCGTTCCATTGAATACGAGTGGACATGAAATTGAATGACTCTCTTAATTGCCAGCAAAAGTCATCTCTCTTGGGTTTTAAACCAAATCGAGAGTAACCGAGCTCTAATACCAACTATAAGATCTATTTATAAATATTTTAGATCTATTCATAAATGTGTCGGATGTATAGTTGATTTATTAAAGTCTTAATCGAGGTCATTATAAGTCAATTTAAGCTAGTATTAGGTTAAAATAATGTTAGCTTGTTAAGAAAGTCATTAGGCTTGAAGTTAAGCCTAATTGAACTAGTTAAAAGGTTAAAACAATAACTTAAAATAGGCTTAGGTGATGGTACTGCTAGGCCCAAACGATAGTATCACCTAAGTTAGTCGACAATCATTGTTTGTGCTTTATCAACTTTTTTTGGTAGCGGTGTAGCTTATGCCGATGGTAATACCGACCTAGGTCGACGATAGTACCATCAAAGTCTATATTTGTAACATAGTTACGATGGTAGTACTGCTAAGTGTCAACGATAGCATCATATGTATCCCAAAATTTTGGAGATTTAAATTTTTGACTCTATTCTTGAAGCTTTTTGGGCCTCTAAATATCCCACTCAGGCTTGGTTGATGGAGCATCCA
This sequence comes from Musa itinerans, assembly GCA_001649415.1. NCBI lineage: Eukaryota > Viridiplantae > Streptophyta > Magnoliopsida > Zingiberales > Musaceae > Musa > Musa itinerans. The sequence continues at coordinate 108,616 of LVTN01000140.1, forward strand.
TTTGTGAGATAATAAAATATTATAAACTCTTATTTTGAGCATAGTTTGAGTCTTCTCCTCCTTTTTAGTTTAATTATAATTCTAAGTTATAGGAGATGAAAGATCATGTATAAAAAGAGAGTGAAGATTATCTTCTTAGCCTGAAAAAAGAAAAAGCTATAACAATGGTAGTTAATCTTCATCCGTTGGAAAGAAAATTAATAGTGAAAACTAATGGTCTTGAGAGAAGAGGAATCAAGAATGGACATAAATCAAAAAGATCAAACCATTACAAATTAGTTTATCTCTCTTTACTTTTTATTTCTTTTTCCTTAGTTTTATTCTCTTTATTTGTAACTTTAACTTGGTTAATCGAGTTTTCAAAATGTGTTGATTTATCGATTGAGTTTTAAAATTTATTAAAAATACTATTACACTAATTCACTCCCCCTCTTAGTGTCATTAAGATGCTAACAATTAATATTAGAGTAAGGTTCTCTCATTTATTAATACATAAGAGAGAATAAATGATGTTTTAAGTAATCAACAGAGATACTCAATCACACATCCTTCCATATTTAATGGGACGAATTACACCTAGTGAAAAATAAAAATAAGGATTTTCTTGCTTTCTATGGATTTTGATTTATAAAATGTTATCGAGTTTGATTTAAAAAAATATTCTAAATCGATGGATAAATGGAATGATCTTGAAAAGAGAATATTTTCTTTAAATACTAAAGCTATGAATACTTTATTTTATATTTTAAATAAAATAAATTCAATTAAGTTTCTACTTATAATACTACACATGATATATGACACATACTTAAAGTTATTTACAAAAGGTATAAGTAGTGTAAAAGAATCTAAAATTAATCTTTTAGTTTATAGTTATAAATTATTTAAAATAAAGCCAAGCAAATCTATTGATAATGTATATACTTATTTTATGAATGTTATCAATGGATTAAAAGCTCTTTATAAAAACTATACTAATCTTGAATTGGTGAGTAAAACCTTAAGGTCTCTTCTTAAAAATTAGGATCCAAAGGTAACAATAATATAAGAAGCTAAAGTCTTAAATAACTTTTTGAAGAACTTATAGGATCTTTAATGACTTATGAAATAACATACAAAACATATGATGAAAAAGAAGTGACAAATTAAACTTTAATGACTTTTATTGATGAGGTATTTGACTCTTCAAAAACTTATTTATTACAAAAAAAAAAACTACTTAAACCATTTTATGATTTATATGACGAACTTAAAAAAGATTGATAAGAAATATAATTTACTAAAAATGGATCATGCACTACTTACTAATAAATTTGATATATTAAAAATTATATATGATAAATATACAATAAATTCTTGCACTCCTTGCACTAAATGTGAAAAATCTTGAGCTTAAAGAGGAGTTACTTAAAAAATCACATACTTTAAAATATAAAAAAGACTTAATTGTGATGAATAAGAAACTAAAAGATTGCTTAGAAGAATCAAATCACAGTAATAATATGATAAAATCTTTTTAAAAGAAAAACAAGTTTGTATGGCAAACACTAAAAAATTTTAAAATTTAAAATAGATCACTTGATATAATTCTTGCTAAATAAGGTTGTGTATTTAAAGAATGCATTGGCTAGTAGCATATATCAAAAGTCAACTAAATTTATAAAAGGACTCACGCTACATATTCCTCATGAAGTTAAATATAATTTTTTGAAGAGTTTGATCATTATAATTACACGTGCTCTCTAAAAAAAATAGTTATTGAAAATTAGTTTGAGGAACTATAAATAATTTAAAACTAAAAGGCAAGAAAGATAGATCTAACTATGAAAGATCTAAAATTAAATGGATACCTAAAATAAGCCTCTCTTTCTTGTAGGTTTGTCTTTAAACAAAAGCTAGGAGCAAAAGATAATATTTGATAGTGGATGCTCAAGATACATGATTGGAGATCCTACAAACTTCTCAAAGTTTATTAACCGAGATGAAGGATATATTAATTTCAGAGACAACAATAAAAGAAAAATCATTAATATTGAAAATATTGATAACAAATCAAATCTCTTATGCTTATGGTAGATAACTTAAAACATAATTTAATAAGCATCAGCCAACTTTATGAAAAATGATATAATTGTTGAATCTTGGATTTTGATGATGAAATCAATTGATGGGTTAATTAATCTAATCCATATTATTGAGTTAAGTATGTAGGATTAATTACGATAGCTTGAGGATATAAAGCAAAATCTACCGGAGTCAAGTTTGATGGGTGTTTGAGAGTCCGAAGATTCGTCGGAGATGCTGCCGGAACCAACCGAGAGGAAATCGGGGACTTGTCGGAGTTTTCAGAAGTCCGCCGAAGAGATTGTCGGAGGTTCGCGGAGATCACCGAGAAGGCTCGGCTATTCGCTGAACTCGCCACAAGATCGGGAGCTTGCCGGGAGTCCGTTAGAAGAAATCCGAGGGTGTATCGGAAGTCCGCTGGAAGATCGCCGGAAAGCTCGCCAGAACAAGACTTGACGTTTGCCGATTAAAAACTTGCTTAGGATTATGTTTTTAGCTATGTAGTTTACGTGTAATTAGGGTTAGGATTAAGGGATAATCCTATATCCTGGTTAGGGGCCAACTAGGCTCATATGTGACTTGGTTTAGGCGGAACTTAAAGCCCAACCAGTGACCCGTAAGGTCGGGCGGTGGCACCGCCCAAAGCCCGAGGGTCGGGCGGTGGCATCACCAGACTGGGCGGTGGCACCGCCCAGCACCTGCGAGATCTAGCGGTGGCACCGCTAGTACACTGTCAGTAACAGCCACTGATAGGCGGTGGCATCACCACTGACAGGCGGTGGCACCGCCAGCATCAGGAACCCAAGAGAATTCAAAATTTGGAGCCCAAATTTGAATCCTCTTGGGGCCTATAAATACCCCTCAATTCTCAGCTGAGAATACAACTTTTGTGAAAGCAATAGATTGAGATAAAAGTCTTAGAAAGGTCTTTAGCAAGTCTTCTCTTCAATTGCTTGAGTGTTCACCTCCTTCTTTCTCTTCAAAAATTTGTAAGAGTGTGAACCATTTGTAAAAGTTGTAAGAGGGGTATTTGTCCTTCCCCTTCAAAGAGATTTGCTAGTGGAAGTTGGGAGCCTCACCGAAGAAGGCTTCACAAGTGGATGTAGGTCATTTGACCGAACCACTTTAAATTGGCGTGTCCATTGA
>LVTN01000140.1:116259-159575 GCA_001649415.1 Musa itinerans
TTTGGAGCCCAAATTTGAATCCTCTTGGGGCCTATAAATACCCCTCAATTCTCAACTGAGAATACAACTTTTGTGAAAGCAATAGATTGAGATAAAAGTCTTAGAAAAGTCTTTAGCAAGTCTTGTCTTCAATTGCTTGAGTGTTCACCTCCTTCTTTCTCTTCAAAAATTTGTAAGAGTGTGAACCATTTGTAAAAGTTGTAAGAGGGGTATTTGTCCTTCCCATTCAAAGAGATTTGCTAGTGGAAGTTGGGAGCCTCACCGAAGAAGGCTTCGCAAGTGGATGTAGATCATTTGACCAAACCACTTTAAATTGCCGTGTCCATTGAATGTGTGAGTTCTTACCTTTCTGCAATCATTATCTACACAAAAGCAAGTTTCCGGTTTTTACTTTACTCAAGCTACTATCAAAACGAAATCTCCTTGCATTTTATGGAATCATTTTTGAACTTACAAGTTTTAATCCGCTGCACTAATTCAACTCCCCCCTCTTAGTGCCACTCCGATCTTAATAATAATATTAAATTTAAATCTCATGTTTGAATCATAAATATATGTTTGCATCATAGAAATCTCTTGAGCTTATGATAGCTTTTATACTATTGATCTTGATGATTTTCATAATCGAACTTATTTTTTAATTTTGAATGATGATGTATTACTTTGACATAGAAAATTAGGACATGTTAGGATGAAATTAATTTTACAAATTGAAACTAAAAAACTTATAAGAGGATTATCTAAAATTAAATTTATTAAAAATAAAATTTATAATGTATGCCAATTAGGAAAACATATAAGGAGTAACTTCAAATCTAAAAACTAAGTACATCTAGATTATTGCAACTAATTTACATGAATTTATTTGGATCTATTGATATTACAAGTCTAGAAGATAGTAAATATGTTTTATAATTATTGATGACTATAGTAGATATACTTAGACATATTTTTTAATACATAAAAATAACTATTTCAAATATTTTACTAAGGCTTATAAACAAGTTCAAAATAAAAAAATATTTTATGATTTTTCTATTTATAATGATCATGATAATAAATTAAAAATTATAATTTTTAAAAATTTTATGATTTGAATGACTATGATCATAATTTTTCTATTCTAAAAATTTCATAAAAAATAGAGTTATTGAGAGAAAAATATAAGAGCTTACAAAAGATGACAAGGATTATACTTAATGAACATAGTCCATCTATCTCACCAAAACCATTTAAAACTTTAACCATTTGATTCCAAATTCTATAAAATGGGAACTAAGGATTATGAAACAAAGATCACGCTCTATTGTATGAGCATTTATTGATCATTGCTCTTACGGGAATGCATTTAGAATTGTACCGACAGGCGCAAAAGATGGCGAATTAATCCTACCACACAAAAACAACATCCATTAAACACTCTTGGTGACATCTTAGCGAGCGGGGAAAGTATTGAATCGGTTTGGTTCCAAGATCTGTCCTGAAATTGAACTAAAATAGGAGAAGATGCATACCATGGCAGCTGAACTAATAATACATCTGGTTGAGGGTCTCAAAAGGTAACCAAACTCTAAACAAAACAACTTGTATAGGAATACTATCAAGTTTATGATGTACATTATTTTCATTGTAATTTATGACTTACATCACTGCCCATTTTATTGGTGGAAACATTGCCATTCTCCTCACTTGCCACAAATGTGTGCTTGTTACCCATCTTGCATGTTTTGCCAAGAGAAACTTAACTTTATGCATTATTTATATATACATGTGTGTGTTCATGCCATCACTTGGAATTGGATTTGATTAGTTTAATAATGGCTAGCTAATAAAAGATTTATTTTACAAACATCTTCTTCAGTCACCATAACGTGGAGAATTTTTATTCCCAAGTTTCATTTATTTTAAAGTTAGGAGGATTGTAGAATTAGTTCCAAGACTCTCAGTTCAATGAGTTATTACGCTAAAGAGAATGCACTTAGAATTAGGACGACATGTGCGAAAGATGGGAATATTACCTTTGCTTACAACCCCTCATGAGAAACATCATCCGTTTAATTGACATCCTAATGGGTAAAGAAACCATTGAATTGGTTTGTATCTGACATATGTAATATTAAGATTATGTCTAGAAATAAATTTATATTTAATGTATAGTTGTTGAAAAAGTTTTGGATGAATACTTTGAGTGTTTGGTAAATAATAAATGAAAATTGTATTGATGTTAGTTTGGTTTGATAAAATTGTATTTCAAAAATTCTGAATGTTTTTGACAAATTTATCGTTCTAATATTCTTAATATTTTTTCTTCAAAAGTCAATATATTATTATTTTTATTGTAATTAATAAGTAAATGAATCAAATAAATGAGTGACTGTATATAATCTTATAAAAAAAAATTTGTATGGCCCAAAATATATAATAAATAAATATAAAATAATTTATTAAAAATAAATAAATAGAATTATACTTTATGGAAAATATAAATCACATCGGTTTCTCGCACTTTGAAGTTTTAGATAAAGTTACAGGGTACTTTTAGAATATAAAAAAATATATTAACATCTTACAAATGTTAAAATGCTAATATCATCCTAAGGTAACATCAGCATTTGAGCATTTTCAATGTAAAATTCACATCAGATATGATTTGAAAAAAATTATCAAATACTAATTTACATTTAAAATGTGCATTGAGCTATTGATTGTAAAGCACATTTCATGAACATTTCAAATATATTTCCTAATATGTTTATAATGTACATTATTTGTTTCCAAATATGTTTATTCAAGTAATTTCATGAGCTACTAAAGCATTTCCAATAAAGCACATTACAAATATATTTCCAAATACACGCTAAAAGATGCATACATACTATATGAACTGATCAAATAACTTACCAAAATCTATGTATAATATTCACAGATGCATACTAAATTCGGCTATCGATTGTTCAAAGTTTCAAGAGGTAACCAAAATCGAAACAGAACAACCTGTATGCAAAAATAATGAAGAAGTTTATAATGTACATTATCTTCATTCAAAGTTTGAAATAAAAAAAATGATTAATCCATCATTTACATTTATTTTAGCAATCCACCAAAACAGTTATAATTAATCCTGGTGTTAAATAATAATTAAAATAACCCCATATATTTCAAGAACACCAATCTGAGCAACTCAAATTTCAAGAAATATTTGATTACTAATCAACACATAGGATATATCTGTATGTATCTGTCGAAGATTTCAGTGATCTACACTGTCCCCTTTAATGAATATGTCAATTATGGAACGTTTTAAGCAGTCGACAAGTACTTAAGGAATCAAATCACTGCTTATAGTAATTTCTCATGGCCTTTCCAGTTTCTGGCGTGTGTAAAAGTGGATTATATGATCAACAACGTCGTCATATATACGGCAAAATGTTGTCATATAAAAGAAAGAACAAATGTAGATGAGCAATCAGCTATAAATTCTTCCCTTGTATTCATATGCCCCCTTATCCCTATAAACATGCATTTATCTGCTTGACAGTGACATCTCACGCAGACTTGTGTAAGGATATTGTACGATGGTGAGTCGAGGAAGTTGGATGTGAGTTTGTGTTCTTGTCGTTTCCTTGCGGGACTCATGATGAGCTTTCTACCGTCGTTGTTTGCAGGGACTCATTAGCGTTCTCACACTCTCGGTTCTTGTTTCTTGGACCATCGGGGGAGTGACATCCGCAACATACAGCGTGGTAGACCATGGAGCCAAGGGAGATGGCAAAACCGATGACACCCAAGTATAATATACAGTGGAGATGCGTCTATAGTTATCTCGATTTACAGGCACAAATAGAGAGAGCTTTACATGTCTGTTGCTGCTTCCTCAGGCATTCACGGACGCTTGGAATGCGGTGTGCAGTGATGCCGCAGCTCCGACCTTCCTCGTCCCTTCAGGAATGACGTTCCTGTTAGGACAGGTCGTCTTGCAAGGCCCCTGCAAGTCCAACGTCCATGTCGAGGTACACTTCCCTCCCACTCGAATGCCACACACACGCACGGAAGAGAGCTCATTGCTGCTCGTGTGCAGATTTCTGGAAATATTCTACGGCCAAGCGGGTTATGGTCAGGAGGCGTGGGGAGTTGGATCGTGTTCAACAACGTCAACGGGCTCTCCATCGACAGCACCGGCGTGATCGACGGCCAGGGATCAGCCTACTGGACCTGCAGAAACAATTACGTAAGCTTTTTTGCCCTCCGATGAAGCAGCTTCTCTCACCTTTCCTGCGCTCACTCCATCTGCTTTCTTTGACTGCAGCAATGCAATGACGCTCCCAGCGTAAGTGTCGTGGTGGATATACTTGAATGGATATATATACATATATATACATATATATATATATGGAAAAATGAACTAAACGGAAGGAGTGCCGATTTGGATGTAGGCATTGACTGTGCTCAACGCCAACGGGTTGAGGTTGAGTGGATTGAAGCTCATCAACAGTCCAAGTAAGCACCTCATCGTGGGGCGGAGCGTGGGAGTCACCATTGATGGGATCAACGTAACAGCCCCTGGGGACAGCCCCAACACGGATGGGGTGTTCATCCAGCAGAGCCAACATGTGTCTCTCTCGAACTCCATCATCGGCACAGGTGATGACTGCTTCCACCCCTCGGTCTCGTAGAAGAAGAACCTGTAGGCGAAGAGCGTAGTTCTTTCTGACGAATGGAATTGGTTGCAGGAGACGACTGCGTAGCGATTGGCAATGGAACCTTGGATGTTAATGTTACCGGAATAACGTGCGGTCCTGGACACGGAATAAGGTTTGCCTTGAGAGAAAGCTTTGATTTCTCTCAGCCTAATCCTTGGAAAATAAACTGATTGTCATCTTCTAGATTTGGAAATTCCCCTCTAAATGTCTGGTTTAAATGTTGTTGTTTCCATGATTCTAGTATTGGCAGCCTGGGCGGTGAAAACACTGAAGCACAAGCGGAACAAATTCATGTATCTAACTCTAGGATATTCAACGCAACCAATGGATTAAGAATCAAGACATGGCAGGTGATCGTTCTATTCTCTTCTCTGTGCGCTTTCTATCTCTCATACTTGAGTTTGGTTTCGGATGCATTACCATCCTTTTCTTGATACGACAGGGAGGATCTGGTTATGCAAAGAATATATCATTTGCGACGATCAACCTCTCCGCCGTAGACAATCCTATACTCATAGATCAATATTATTGCCCGAGGGGAGATTGTGCTCTCAACCAGGTAAACCAAAATTTATTTATTTTATATCAGAGCATTATGTGATTTTGATGCGAGAGAAATCAAATTTTGATTTTATATCACTTGAAAAATGCTAGCCATATACATTTAATTGTATAGTTAGTTGCCTTTAAGATCTTTCGAGAAAATTAAAATAGATATTCATACTTTTAAGCTACTAACGTGTTCATTCCACATTGTTTCCATGCGATGGGGAAGTCGTCGACTCTTCGAGTGAGTAATGTGCGCTACAATGACATATCAGGAACGACAACCGCCAAGATAGCCATTAATCTCAACTGCAGTCAAAGCGTGACTTGTACAGACATCAGCTTGCAGAACATCAACATCCAATCTGCAGCTCCTGGAGGAACAGTAGTGGCTAACTGTGCCAATGTCCAGGGAACAGCAGTGGGCATTGTTAAGCCGACAGTTCCTTGCTTAAACTAGAGATCATTGCAGCAATAATCCCAAAGGGATGATGATTTCCACGTGTTCTAAGCATTAGGTTAATGTTGTTATGAAGGTTCTTGCTATTCGATGATTCAAAATCAAGCCATCAAGTTCCATGGTGTGCAAATATCAAGTTATTGGAGTTATGAAGGTTTTTGCTATTCAATGAGTCACAATCAGTTTATGTGCAAAATTTTGCTTTTGCAAGAAACAACAAATAACCCAGAGGTCAATAAAAAGAAACAGAAAACAACCTTAGCATGAATGAAAAAATATACTTTCTGAAATGACAAAGTAATGATACCTTCATGAGAGTCAATAGACTTCACAGAAGCATAATTTAATCATCATGATGATAAAACCTTTTGGAAGTGCATGATCTTCTCATGGGAAATGAAAATAAGTGACATCTCATGCTTAACTAACAGCAAGGATGTAGCATAAAGAAAGCTATAAGTTTCCACATCATTGATATGTGAATCCAAATTATTCTACTGATCTGAAACCATAGCTCAAAGATACAACAGTTGACATCTTCCATGCACTGATGATGATCACTACCAGCAAAGAAAAGGTAACATGACAACCTTGACAGCAAACTACAAACTTAGCCAACTCATAAGCCCACATAGTCTACCATACCAGCACAAATTAAGGCATTTACACCGGAGACGATATGCAAACCTTTTCCAATCATCACCATCTAGTTCTCGAGGTTGCATCCGTTCATAGCAAGATAGGACACCAAGCAGCAGCCAACTCGAAATGAAAGGGAAAGCACGATTTAAGGAATTGTGCCCAACTGCCTAGATTTTGTCGAGCTTTTCAGCTTTAACCACAGGGTTCGCTTTGGCAATGGCATTCCTAGCTGATGTTTGGTAATCGAATGGACAGTCGTGCTTGTCAGAATAGCGGTGCACCGAACAGAAAAGATCCCCACAGCGACATCTAAATCCAGTCAGACCGACCCGCTTCCTACATGTGTTGCATCTATTTGGACCCTCTGCCCTTGCCTCTCTGATCTCACTTGAGCCTGATTCGTCAGATACTTGTGCCAATAAAGACTTAGCTTCCAGGTAGCCAGTTCCTACATCTGCATTACCGGTAATTACTGGGCCTTTTCCACTCGCAAGGCTGCCAATGGAGGACGCATCGAGCTTGGCCTGCTCCTGCTTCAACATCATATCCTTGTGACACTTGGAGCACATGTTCATGGTCGCCGCACTTCCAAAGAAACCGCAGTTGTTGATGCAGAGGATGGGACCTTCAGGGGCTTGGCATTTGGTCTTATCGTGCTCCATTTCCGACTCCCCTGAACCATGATAACCACAACAAAGTAAGCTAAGCGAATTCATCAGGGAATAATAGTCCAAGCTACTCATCTAAGCACTTAACATCCGATCCCTTTCTAGCTAAAACATTTCCACAGTGGACAAAAGCTTCTGAAATAAAGTTGGGATCGCAGAAAAAAGCTCATACCATGACGCCAATAAGATATTAGAGTGATCCTATAGCAACTATAAGCACCACTACATTGCCATATACTGAACACACTATTTTGTTGATACACAGAATCGATGATCTGCTACTAAGTTATAAACACAAACCATGTATCCAACTAGATCCTGAAGATAACTATTAATGAAAAAAGCAGAGTTCATATCAAAATCGTAAAAAACAGAAATTTGTACTAATCCTGTGAATTATCTAACTTGAAATTTTTCTTAAGCGGAAAAAAACGTTTTTTTAGATAAAAAACTGCGGCGTAAATCCAGAGAGAAATCGTTAAGGGAAAGATAAATAAATGAAATAAAGAATAACTGACAGAAAAGCCTACAGATTGAGTATAAACAAATGAAGAAGAATCGAAAAAGCAATCGTACAAATTTAGTGTAAATTATTACCAAAATAGAGATAATAATTGAACCCACAAACCAAAACCTAACAAAGAGCCTTAGGCGTAAAAATCCAACCCAAGACACATCCAATCTAAAACGTACAGTACCTGTATGAATAAGGCCTCTGGCGCGATTTGCCTGCGGCAATATTCTCCCAATTAACACGCTGCGACGACCCCTGCCACGAAGAAGCACAAGCAAAGAGAGACCGGGCAGATGAGCCGATAGAAGAACCGAGCACTAAATCCCAAAAAGGAAAACAAGATGTATTTAAGAGCAAGACGATAGACCAAACCCTGGTGGCCGGTAGCCGCCTCGGAACCGTCAAATCGGCGTCTCTCGGAGGTAGGAGTGGAGATTGGAGAGGCTAAATGGAGAGAGATCAGTCGGTTCCATGACGGGGGATCCGTCGTATCCAACGACTTAGCAAACGACAAATGATGTGGCATGCATCAAGAAAGCAGTCGCCCTACCCCACCGCCTCTTGCGGCCTGGATGTGCGCCACATTCTTTGTCGTAATCTAAATCGTAAGGAACGGGACTACGAGAAGCGGCAATACTTTTCGTTACCGCCTCGGCCTGCCCACATGACATACGACAAAATCGATTGGAAGACAGGAGGCGCCGACGAGACGATCCTCTGGGGCCCTGCCATGTGACACGGGGATATGAACGGGTAGGGAAGGAAAAGTTTGCAGACCATAAGTAGCCCCTCTCATATCACCCGTAAAGTTAAAAATAAAAGTAGTTATCTTTTGGCATTTTTCGTTCACATAGTTCTTAAATATTTTAAACAAATTATGAACATTCTGTATTGTAATGTTATAAAATTACGTGGATAAAATTACTCATTCAGTATTAGGATCAATTTATTTACAAGAGCTATAATTAGATGTGAACTTTAAAACGAATGATCATTTAAATCAATTTACTTTTTTATATTTTTCTGCAAATAATTAAATTATATTCATAAAAATGTAACAGTTACGGAATTATACATAAATCTCTTAGTCATATGCTCATCAATCACTGAAACTCAATCAACACAAATCATTTGAACATATTTAGATATTGCACGGTGATTTCCCCAAAGGACTAATTTTGAGATGCAAGATTACTGCCAAACTAAAATTACAAACGAACGAATAATAATGATTTGAGTAGCGTTCCACACAAAATATAACCAACCGTAAAACCAAGGTTAGACTACTAATCCTACAATAAATAAAATAAAATAAAAAAAAGGGTTACCACTGTATGTTTGGTATTAGAAATTTTGCATCAGATATCCTCCCAAGTGAGGAAGGTTCAGATTAACCAAAAAGCATAACTTGGTTCTAAAGAGTTGAATGATAAGACCAGTTATCACACAAGTCTGGCAGAGTCCATTGGCATCACTATCTTCTCCGACATGGGTTATGACAGTCCTCACTATTGTGTTATGGCTCTCACATGCAACTGCTGGAAGGAATACTGTTTCCTCAACTGGACTTTGAGGTGAAGTCGATGAAAAAAAAATAGAGTTAAAAAGATCGAAATTGCATCAATATGACAAAGTGTTCAAAATAAACAAATATTTATGATGCCTTTTCCGGACAATATGGACCAAACTACGAAGCACAATTCAACCTACATTTGATTTGATGCCAGCCTTTCAAAATCTGATGCATAATTCCTGACTAGAGAAAATTTGGGCAAGAAAGTGATTTGGATGTAAATCATAAGAAACTAGCTGACCAATGAAGTAACTCGAACAACTGTAGAGCAACCTTCCAAAGCTCACACCAAGATGAAGTCCAATGCCACGCTACCCCCTTCAGACAGATGTTCATCCCATCAGCACAAAGAAGCAGGTTTGCCTCTACATAAGACAAAAACCTTTCCAAATATATGAGTTGTTGAACTTTATCAGCTGATAGAGACAATGGTAAAAGAAACCTCATTACTCTTCTGACAATTGATGCACTGTTGATGCAGTAACTTCGAATGAAGAAATATCCTCAAGGTACAAATCCATGGCAGTATAAGACTTGTATTGTGTTCAATCAAAGGAAATCAAAAAAATGGAAGAAACAAAAACCTAATATTCTAAGAACAACTTACAAAAGATTTGACAGGCCTCAAGGAAGCTGAGCAGCAGCAAATGTGAGGCAACTTGAAAAGGAAAAATCTACCCAGTACGATTAGTTACGTCTATAGAAGCACTGAATGTATGTCATGCTATGAAAACTTGTATTAAGATGAACTGAATGGATAGAACATAATTAAACAGATATGACAAGAAGGTGTGATTTGATTAGTATCTACTGGCACAAATGAGTTCAGTTTTTTCTCCATCATGTAGTCAAGTGTAACCATCGACTGGTCCCCTATATGCAAGGCGGCATATTTGATCCAATATACTCAAATGATGACTTTAGAATCCTTCTCCTTTTCTCTTTTTCAGGCTAATGGCATGCACATGTATCCAAAGATATTGTGCTATAAAATTACAATAAAAAATATTGAAAATTCTGCAGAACATCCAGTTATGATTTAATATACCAGAACGGATAGAAATATGAAGATCTCCACTTCAATTTCATTCATCTCCTCAAAAGCTTAAAGCAATTTTTTTCCTTAAAAAGTGTTTTCAGAACGAGATATTAAAATCTGAGTTTAACAGCAACAAACAAGAAAAGAAGGGGGGGAAATTTGAAATCTTTTAAACAGGAGGTATCATACTTTTCAGTCGCAAAGAGAACAAGTACCGAAAGACTTGCACTAAACATGAACAAGCTCAGGGTCTAACAAAAACCATTATATCTTCCTATTACTAAGGCTTCAACCTTCCAACCAATTTGGGATAATCAAAGTGCCAATTCTCCATTGTATCATCTTAGTTTCATGAAAAGGACAGCAGATGAAGACACCAATATATCATGTGTTAAAAGGGAGCGGTAGCAGAGTGCAACAACGTTAATATTCTATGTTAATTTGACACATAGTATGTGATTGTAAAATGACAATACATCCACAACTACTAACATCAACAGAATTTAATGTTCATTCTGTATTATAACATAAATTAGGTAGCATGGACTTACCCAGCTTCGTTTAATGCTCTAAGCACATTTATGTATGAACTCAAATCCTCTTATCATCATCATCTCAATTCCAAAATTCCATGTTAGGGTACTACTCACATGAACCACATGATTAATTACAAACATGCGTGGGTTGATCATGTGGTTCATGTAAGTGGTACCCTAACTCTGTTAGGGCTAGAGGTGGCAAACAACTCTGTTCCTTGTGACGCATGTGTAGGGCATCGTTCGTTAAACCTCAGGGCCGATCGTTTCTCGATAAGTAAAAAGATGGGATTAGGGTTTTGGAACCTGGATTGATGACGACGAGTGTTGAAGTCGCGCTCCTTAATTAGCTGCGAAGGAAACGAGGAAAATCTGATGAACGAACTCTGACATAAAGCGGATCAAACGATCGAACAAGGAAAGAAGAGAACAAAACTGCAAATTGCGAGGTTAGGTTCTAACCACAGAAGGAAAGAAAAGCCCGTAGGGAGGGAGAGACTACTCACCGTGATGGCGACGAGCGAGAACGAGAAGAGAAGAATCCGCGGGATCGGAGCGGGCGACACGAACTGTCTTAGAGAAGGATTCACGTTGCAGTGTCTCGCGGGTCAGTTTAAGAAATATGTGATCCAATTAAACGAATTCACATCATAATTTTTAATTGTAAAGAAAATGTTTATATATATATATATATATATACATACATATATAATTAAAGAGGAAAATTAAAAGAATCCATTTAAATTTTATGAGAAAGTATATTTAAAATTTAGGACAGAAAATTCAGATATTATGTTAATGAGTGACAAATAAAATTAAGAGGAAAATAAATACAGCAGCAATGAAATAATAATTTCGAATTTTAGTAAATTTATATTGTGCCCATTAAACTAAAATATTTGTATCTTAAAACAATCAGTAAATAATAAATACATTATTTTAGTTCTCATGGGGCAGAGATAGCTCTTTAAACAAAAGAAGGTGAACTAGTTATTATGTTATTGAGGAATAATCTTATCTACTATTAATTTTCTCTTATATTCATCTTTTCAATAATTAGGACTTAAGAAATTAATTAAGTAAAAATGTGCCATATATATTTATCATATATTACTTTTAAAAATAAAAAAAATTATTATAACAAATGACATAGATGTTCATACATGGACTCGAATATGAGATGCAATAATACACTAACCAATTCGGATGTATCAGTAAATATATTTATTGTTGAATCTCGTGATATACTGTATTCAATTACTAGGGTTTGAGGTTCAAATTATCATCCAATAAGTTTTTAATCTTAGATCAAATCTTATTTTGCAAAATGAAAAAAAAAATCTAGTTGCTATTATCAACTTTCTGATTTTGTTTTTCAGAGTGTATCTTGACGTTCTCATCTGAATGCATCCTTTCTGTGGATGAGAAGAAGCAGAGTGAGCAGTTACTTCTACTAAGATTAGTAGATGGATTACTTGCTGATACTTTGCAGGCATTGAGTTAGAATATAATGGAAGCTCAGATGTACAAGTTAATGATGTATATCTTCTAATATAATTCTGTCAAACTCATATTTTCTTCTATAGAATCATACCACTCTGCTCTGCTGTAATCTGAAACCATCAGGAAAAAGAACTTTTCTCTTTTGTCTTCTTCATTACTTCTCCTTCTATTCTTCTACCAAGACATCTTTTCAATGATGTGGTTGCCTGTATTTTGCTGCTTTTTGCTTAGGTAAGATCTAATTAAATAGAACTTCTTTATATTCTGGAGGCATTTCTCCCAAAATCATTCCTTGATTTGATTTGGCAGTAGGATCTTCAAAGTAATCTTTTTCCAATGGTCCTATAAAAAAAGCCACTACAGCCAAGAAATACTCTTTTGTCATAACCTGCTCCCACTTCACTTTCTTCACTGTCAAGCCTCTACTTAACTTTAATTCCCAGAATTGAAGTAGGAGCGCTCCATATCATTGTGAGAGCTTGAACTTTCCTTCCCACCTTCTCTTGCTCAAACTACGGTTGAAGTGTTCTTTCCTTTAATTAATTAGTCTTCTTCACTTTACAAGTCACATACTCTCTTCACCGTTTGAAGTGTTCTTTCCGGTCTAAGGAAGTTTTCTTCGTTCACATCAATGCTGATGTTTCACCTACTCACATAGAAGATGTGATCACACAAATTAGCTTATATGTATGCATGCTCCCAGGAGACCTTTTCTTCTAGCTGTGGATAGTAGTCATGCGAATCTATGAGGCGCTTCTTTTACTTGTTAGCTTTCATATTCACATCATGAAGCCTTTGAGAAAGTCAAACTGGGAGACAAAGCTGTCCCCATGCCTTGGAATGTGAAGAGGACGAAGAATAAATATATTCTTACGTAGAATGTGGATGGTCTTTCTTGGGATTACAAGGAAACAAGGGGAAGCAATTAGTCCATGTCCCATGTAGACAATCTTCTTCCTCTTTCATGCTCCATCTTGTCATCAACACTTGGAGATTTTTACATGTCTTCAACTGAGCATGCGTTGATTCTCGAGAACATCAACATGGGGATGGATGCATTAAATAGTTACTATCATATTCCATGTTCTTGTGGCTCGTTATGCCTGCTTAAAAGATGACAAGAACAGCAACACCCAAGAGAGGATGTCTCAATTTATGTCTGTTTTCTGGTCCCAATAGCCCTTGTCGCAAGCCATTTGCCTACTGGACCATTAATATTGTTTCACCAGGATGAGAGGCTTTGAAATCTCTGAGGAACCATTTATCTGTCACCAGTTGGTGCTGCTGCATGCAACTGCTACTGCAGGCTGTTTTCTGCAAGTTAAGAAGAATGCTATGTGATACAAATTAGTCTTAAGAATAATCTATAAACAGTACAAAGATCAAGACATGCATCTTTAATGTTGGAGGATTGGCTACAGAAATTATGCACTGAGAAAGTAAAAGAAAATCTAAAGCTTAAAGTTAAAAAGCATGAGAAAAGAGAAACAGCTAGAAACATACTTTATGTGCATTTTAGGGTGTAATCATTGCGTTAATTAGTGGAAGAGAAAGATCAGACAATCTCAACAGCTTCACAAGATTTCTTGCTTCGTTTCACAACAAAGCAATTCTTTGCATTTGTTTCCCATTTCACAAAAGATAAAGCAAACAAAAACAAAAGAGGAAAAAGGAAACTCCTTTTCATGAGCCAAAGGTAAATTGCTATTTGTTTGGGTGTAGAGGGAAAGAAGAAACGTAGTAAACAAGGTTCATCAGACTCGAAGCATACACAACCAAGAAGGGAGCATAATAGGTAAATGACTCCAATCAGTACAACGATGAGAAGCATGTTGGATTGAACAGACTAAAATTAGAACTAGACTGATAAACGAAGCCAGCCAAAAATACTAGATTGATCAACCAAGATTTTAGATACTACATGAGTCTACGTTGATGTTGCGTATGAGTCTAATACTTGTCAATCCATGAGGAACACAAAACATGAACATGAGCTAAACGGAATGGACCCAAGAACAAAGGAAGAGTCGTTGAAGACGTTATGAAGCTACAAGGAATAATCATGGTGGTGGTGATCATGGTCTTGCTCGATCTCAGACGACGGCTCGTCCTCCTCCTCCTCGGCACAGTCGATTCCATAGGCTGCATGGCCATGGCCGAACGCCTTAATGTGGTCCTTGAGGGACCTCTTGTGCTTGAAATCCGACCCACAAGTGCAGTACCACAGCTTCCCGCAGTTCTTCTCGTGGGTTCGCCAGTCCCCTCGCACCGCGAACGCCTTGCCGCACTGGCAGCATGCGAAAGGCTTGATCCCGTGCCTCCTCTTGTAGTGGGTCTGGAGAGTCCTGAAGTCCTTGAGTGGCTTTGATCTCGGGTGGTCGATGTTGTTCCTGCACCCGGGCGCGCAGCAGTAGCACGGCAGCCGCCGCATCGCCGTCGGCTGCGCGCCCCTCAGCGACTCCGGTCCCTTCCTATACTGTTGTCCATGACCCCACATGTGCATCTACTTGTAACACCCACAGAGCAACGACAAAATCCAATGGATCAGAATCCACATCATATGGCAATAGAACATGCGATATATCATTTGTATCACCACAAACAACATTGAAATAAATCCATCTTGAGGCTATATAGTGGAATATGTGATGATTAGCTCTATTTTCATGTATCATATTTTTCTCTCCCTCTTCCTCTTCTTCTTATGATCATAGTATGAGATCCAGAAGACAGTGAAGGAACAGAAACTTCAAAAAACAGGATGTAAAGATTACTTGTGATATGTATATAGAGAGAGAGAGAGGGAGGGAAGGATGAAGAGACTGGAGATGGAGTCAGGACAGATGCTAATGCAGAAGAATAACAGAGGCTAAGGTTATTTCAGAAGTCCCTTGCAACTGCCAGAGAAGAGTAAATATACACACTGAAAGTAACACAACAAAGCATAGAAGGGGAACTATTGATCGCATCAGCCTCGCAATAACCATCACACACCCATGTTATTGATGCAACAAAGGTAACTTGACCTTGCAAGGCAAGAATTAGATCACCTGCATGTTGTTGTATCGGTTGAAGGTCTTGCAGCACACCGGACAAGAAAACTGGGAAGGACCTGTAAGGATCTGAGAAGGAGTGGGAATCCAGTATTGGCCCTTAATAAGCCTCCCTACGATAGGGTAACCTGAAAGAATTGCATCACCACCACCACCATCTTCTTCAGGCTCTTCTCCATCATTTATCATAGTAGAGGAGACCCCGGAGATAAGGTCAGCTGCGCCGGAGCTCGGGAGGCCTATATGGAGGGACACTGCCACGGCCCCTTGCTCATCTTCTCCATCCTTTAAGCTTTTCTTCTCGTTGTCACCACCAGTGCAACTCCCACCGCCCTCACCTTCCGGAAAGGCGCTGCAGGAGGATGAGGATTCTTCCTGTCGGTGGTGCCTTGTTGGACTGAGACCGAGAAGGGGGAGGGCTTCTCTGAGGGGAGGGGAGGGTGGTGGGGATCGAAGGTGAAGGAAGTTACAGTCGACTAAGTTATAGGTAGGGAACAGGGAGAGAAGAAGAGGAGGAGGAGGATAGTTGGAGGAGAAGCGAGAATGATTGCAGTAGCCTTTGAAGAAACTGGGGTTGGGATCTGCCATGGCAGGAGCTTGGTCGTGGAAGAGAAATCAATGTTACTGTTGAGAGAGAAGCCTGCAAACAAAAGGAGCAATTAGAGACAGAGAACATGGAGTAAGAACATATCAGAAGAGGTCAGAATTTAGATGAACCTAGAAAATATATTTGTGGGTTCATCACCTTGGGAAGAACAAAGACTTTTTTGATGGAAGCATGTCAACATGAAGGTAGACTTTTCCCCTAAAAAAGAAAGACATGAGGGTAGACTACATGCGCATATGAGGTGCCCTAACCAAGTGAAAAACTATACGTAGGTTCTCTATCATATTTTAATCAAACTGTAGGAAAACAAGAATCAACAAGTAGAGAGAGAAAGACCACCAACACTGAATTAACAATGAGTGCAACATTCTTGAGCAGGTTGGCAGGAAATCAGGTTCTTTTCACATCTTTTACTCAAATTTGGAATAAATGTTACGATGATAGTAAAAAAAAGAAGGGAAAAAAGAAGAAGAAAAAGAAACACACACAATATTAGACAGTTCTAAGGAGGTTTATTTTATTTTCCTAGAGGTAAAAAAAATCATAAAAGAAGTTAAGACATTGAATTAAATATAGTATAGATATAGAGGAAGTGAAGGGGGAATGGTAGATTCCAAGGGACGAACTTTTAAGGCTTTAGAATTGTTTTGATGTTTTCTTTTAGGAAAAAAAATTCATATATAAATCACTTCAATGTTAGTGACTTTCTTTTTTTTCTCTAATTTTAGTTTAGTATTTATACATTGTAAAACCTAAAATCTTAAATGCATGCTTTTGTATTTTGTATTTTTATATAATTAATTTAAGTTTGAAAAAAATTAGGGGAAAAAAATTAACTTAGTCAACTAACTTATTTAATAAAATAATAAAATTTGAAAGGATTCCTAATGGATGGAAAAATAATTTTGAAGTGTTAATTTATAAAAATAAGGGTGACATATAAAATTATTCAAATTGTAGAAGAATTAAAATTATGAGTTATATTATAAAACTTTAGGAAAGAAGTATCAAAAGTATAATAAGACTTGAAATAATATCTCCCAAAATTAATTTAATTTTATGCTTAGAAGATCAACTATAGAATATTTATTTATTAGGATAATTATTAAAAAAGGTATAGGGAGAAAAAAAAAAGATTTACATATGATTTTTATTGACTTACAGAAAGCCTATGATAAAGTTACTAAAGATTTATCATGATAAGTTTTAGAAAAAAATATGTATCGATTAATTATATTGATATTATTAAATATATATATATATATATAATAATATAACTATTAGTGTTAAAACTATATGGAGTGTATCTAGTAAGTTTCTTATTAGTGTAGGATTATATCAAGTATCCATATTAAATCTATACTTTTTCACATTGATAATGGATGAACTTATACGATAGACCTCTTTGATGTATATTATTTATTGATAATAATAGCTTAATGAGTCTAAGTAAAATTAATTATAAACTTGAGCTATAGAGTAAGCTTAAAAGCTAAAGATTTAGATTAAGTATGACTAAGAATGAAAATATAAAATATAATCTTAGTGATTCTAGAAATAGAAAAGAGAATATAGTTAAATTCGATAAACAAATAATCTATTGAATCAATTATTCAATAAAATAGAATAAACGATGAAGATATTATACATAAAGTAAAAACATGATGATTGAAATAACGAGAGGCGATAAGGGTCTTGTTTGATCATCAAATACTTCTGAGATTAAAAGAAAAAATTTATAAGACAATTATGAGATCAACAATGCTGTATAAATCTAAGTGCTGAGAAATTAAGAATCAATATATATAAAAAATTTATTGTTAAATAAAAATGTTGAAATTGATACGTGGATTACTAAGGAAAAAAAATATTTTTATTCATTAACAACTATGTATCGTTTCGATAGGAGATAAGATAAAAAAATCATTTAAAATGATAGGGGCATGTGCTTAAGAAACCTCTAAATGTGATAGTTAAAAGAAGTAAAATGACTAATGTTAGTAGTACAAAGAGAAATAGATGAAGACCTAAAAAGACATCAATAGAAAGTATAAATATAGATTTAAGTACTCTCAACTTGATTAAACATATAACCTTTTATGAATCTTAATGATGAAAAAAGATGGACCCCAAATAATTAGGGTTTATGATTTTATTATTATTATAGTATAATTAATTTAAGTTGATAAAAACTCTAATTCTAATTAGTGTCATTTAAATACTAGTTCGATGATAAAAATATTAAGAACATGTGAGGTGCTTTATCTTTGTATAGATATTTCAATTGAAACTAGGTGATTAACTTAGAGTTTTTAGACTTCTAATGGATGTATACGAGGGATGTTTCCGAGAGAGAGAGAGAGATCTTTTTTCCACTATCAATAAAACTAGAGGTTCTTAATCATGGATATTATGGTATCGTTAAATATGAAATCTTATTACTATCACTATCTAATTGGATGAGCCAACATATTTATTAATTTGATAAATCTAAAATCTAGTGACTCATTCAAGTTAATTGTAATAGACTAAACAAACAAATTTATATGAGACTAAAACATTGACACAATACTATTATAATATGTGCCATGTTCGATTCATGAAAATAATTTATGTTTACAGAAATAAAAAAAATGCATCCCATCAATATAAAGTTTAGGGAAGCTAAATGGATACAGCCTTATTCTTTAAAACAGGGAGACATTGGTCTCTGACTCATACCCAATATCCTTATTTAGAAATACATACTCTAATTCTTCCTAGATTTCACATTATTATAATTCTTATACATAGATTTTTTAACATTCTCATCCCCTAAGCCTTTTATCATGATATGAAGCCAATTATAAATGAAAAGATCCAAAATTTCGGGTTCACAATGCTGGTGGCTGAGTTGTGTGTGCACTGCACCATTTGCTCATCAGTTTCTTTTCTTTTAACTGTTGGATACATGGAGCAGAAGGGAGAATATGGAACACTTTTTGTTACTCAAAGATTTATATGAAGACATAAAACTCATGTATAGCTCCGATAAGCTCATTTATGATGGCCCATGTAATCGTAGACAAAGTTCTGGGACAATCCAAATTCAGAATGCAGGGAGTACTTCAGAAGATAGATAAACAGACATATGATCATTAAATCAGAAGAAACAATCCCCGCCATATGCAGTTCAATGTGCATGGACAACAAGATCAACAAATTTGCAGCGCGGATAAGGGCTGCATTACAGGAAGCCGGTCATGAAAACACCAGTGATTTACTGGATCAAGGGAATCCATCTCAATTCTAGGTAAAGCTCTCCACATTCTACATTTTGTAGCTTTAGTGACACCTCTTGTATGACCTTTCCATCAACAACATTGATGACACTATCTCTGATGAGGGCATTGTCATTTGACAGCAGCCACTTCCCAATTTGCATGTCAGAAAGCAAGTCGGGGTCGCCAAATGCCGTAGCAGATGTGATCATCGGTTGGAGATCCACCTCAGCTTCACCCATTATATCATTGGAAGAGATAAGGTCGTGATCATATACTTGCTGCTTGTGGAACAAAAGTTGAAAATGTCATTTGGGTTTTAAAAGAATTGACATAACAAAATTTAATAAAAGGGCCCGAAATTATCCATATTCTTGATTTTTCTAAAGATTACTCGATCTGGATTTTGTTCTGGGAACTCAAAAATGTATATTCCATGGTGTAAGTTTATTGAGTGACTATGAGCATAAGACTATCTTAGTCTAGCAATGGATCATATGTTGAAACATGTGAGTATGAAGTTGTGAAACGAAAGCAATATTTCTTAAACTCCAGTTATAACCATCTATTACTGAGTAATTCTTTGTTTGAAAAGATGGAGCACAGTCTATGTGACACGACATGTAACTGAAGCAGAAACAATTGGTTCATAACTCACCACTTTCAGGGCTCCGTAGTTTTGAGGAACTGATAACTTAAGCTCCTCATTCCAAACTGGATTCAGGTTGCTCTTAATAACAGCTGTCTGAGCCTTCTGCAGAAATCCATCATATAGTTAAACAAATTACATTCTTATGAAGAAACATAGCATTTACAGAGGCAAAAATTCATGCTGAAAGAGAAAACTCACCTGCTGTCCAAGAATTAAAACAACATAGGGATCACTACTTAGCATATCTCTAACTGCTAAATTAGTTCCTCTTATCACTTTAACGTTCAGTATGCCAATGAATTCTACCATCCCTGCCTGAGACTAATCCAAGACCATGTTGTCAGAGTAATTTAGACAAAAGTATTATCATTTGTTTTTTCTTTTATGTAGCATTCTTACAATGCTCGTTGAACTTTCTGATGGAGAAATACTGTCAGTATCCTTTCCAGAATCACAGGACGTGAAAGACCCTTTTGAAGAAACAATACGTAGGCTTGGTTTCAAAAATTCTTGCAACTGATACTTCGACCTGCAACTCATAACAGGGGGCTTTTAATGAAGAACCATTCACTTATGTGAGAGAAACCTCATACAATGACATCATAATATCAGTTACCTAATGAATTTTGCTCTTTCTTGATGACTGGAGTCTGGTTTAGGCTTGGAAAATCCCTTAGGAAGAAAAGCCTCATATATTGCATTGGCATAAGAGTTTCCACCAACCTCTATCATAGAGTTGATTTCCTCGTCAGACCATTCATCTAATGTCACTGACAGAACCTAAACAACAATCATGACAGAATGGAAGAATTATCAATGGAACTCTAAGAAACAAAAAGCAAATAGCCTTCATCTTGACGAAATAGTTAAGATGCACTGCTATTTTGGAGCACTTTTAATTGTCTGATTGGAAGAGAGCAAAATCAAATGACATATTTGAAGTTGTACATACTACGATTTGGTTTAACTCGTAAGTTTATAGATTAAATGAATGGAATTTCACCAATAAAAAGACCATCATGCAAGACTTAGATGTGTCATTTTTGAAAGCTCAATTATCTTGCCAGTTCTCCTTAGACTTTTAAAATTTTATGCATGGAATTTGAAGGCCTAACTATCAGTAAAGTATGTATGTTTAAGCACTACCTTCGAAATATGAGTGCCAAGGCTTCTATGCACACCACTACATTTTAAGCATATAAATACCCCGATATTGGCTGACCTGCAAAGACAAGGAAAGGGCCATTAAAAACTGTATCTCCTCATGTGCACTGCACAATAATATGTCTATGAAGCTGAAAAGTGAACAAGCAAATATGGGCTTTAATTTTTTTTTTTTTAATTCTTTCCTTATGAGATATACTGAAAATTTTGAAGTTCTAAAACCCATAAACCAACAAAAGCTAATTTAGGGAAAAAAAAAATGAATCTAAAGTAAATGTGCTGGCTTGATGTGTGTAATTTGTACAATAGATAAGAACTTACGCCCACTTCGGATCTGGGGCACCACAATCAGCACAGTTGCGGTTGTCACTTTTAAGCAACAAATCCTTCAATTTTCTTATATTACCTGCTAGTAGGGCAAGGAAATTTAATTTAGTCCTTCCATGTACCATACAACCAACTAAAGACTAGAGCATATTGTTAAACTAAAATATCTCAAAAATTGAAGTATAAAGTCATTTGGCTCATGGCGAAAGCCTGTATGCATAATTCAATATATTTAGATATATAAATTTGTCATAAGTAGTATGCTTATTCATGCAAATAAATATTTCTCATTCAATTCAAGCTTCAAAATGCTTATGCTTTTGTATGTAGTATTTCTGCATATATTTGAGCAAGGATGTCTAGACAAAGTTAGAAATAACAAAGACATTGACATCCATTTGGAAACATGGTAAATTTGGAGCCTAATTAAGCAAACTGATACAGGATAACAGATATGGCAAAATTATTCAAACGTATTTAGAGAGAAGTTGACAAGATATATTGTGGCCATATGATGGCTAACTGTCCTCCCAAACATCACATAACAACAATTCAGCTTAATTTACTACCTGGTTTGGAACCAAAATGTGCCTTTAGACAAAGCAAAACGTTGCCTATACAGCATGTGTCCGATGTGTCCATGACAAAATGATGATTACACAATCAGAAATTCTCTGAAAAAAATTAATGATGAAAAAGAACTCACTGGTCATATTTGTGTCCACAAATCTTGATCAATGAAGCTGTCTTGACATACGTTCCCGAGTCACTGGGAAAGAGTGATTTAGATAAATAGGAAACACAAGTCAATTTTAATAATACTACATAATCATGAATGTAATCTTAAGGAATTAACTACCTGAACCACAATGATGGATGGAAATCAAAGCATAATTACGTATTGTTAGAACATTTACTTTCCAGGAATCTGGGGTAACCAAAGTGGCAGTAGATGGAATCTTTCTCAACAGATACATCTCTGTAGTCTTTGTAAAGTAATTATAAGAAAGTTCAAAGAGTTTATGCTAATTGCAAGCAAACTGAAGTAAAATGGTTGGTTTTAACATGCATCAATCTGTAGCAAACAACCAGACTAAATGGAAGATAACCTGTTCTGTAACAAGAGAGTTGATCAGCCTATATATAAGCATAATAAACAATCCTAATTCCTTAATCATTCTTAAGCAATCTAACATTACACCGTTATAGGCCTCACAGTTTTCGTATAAATGGTAAGTAATTGGAATATCCTTATTGCATGTTACAAGCCAAAAGAATTTATTACAGAAATTGGAGAAAACTGACAAAAGATTATACAGACCGAAGCAAGAACAAGACGAGGATTTATGAGGGACAAGAACCATCAAAAGCCCAAACGACCAACATTCACAATAAATGGCAAAACATAGATCTCCGTAGCTAAATAAAATGCTTTTCTTGTTCAAGCTACAACCAAAAATAAAGGGGCGAATGCCGTCGAAATTAGAAATGAAGCAACGAGGCAAAATCAGAACTCTAAAAGAGAATAGTTTTGTTAAGAACAACGCATCACGGATGTAATCCAACCGAAAGATTCATTCTTTGTGAAACAACGACGGAAATCAGCTCCAAGAATCGATCGAGAGACCAACGGGGAAAATGAAAGCATCGGAATCCATTCGAATCGGAAAAGATTGAACCAAGTGCCACCGAGGAATCGGAGGCGACAAAAGATCTTTGTCTCTCACCAGAGAATTCGAAGACGAACTGAACCAACGCGAGCTCCGAAAAAGCTGATGAGATTTTCGGAAACTCTCCGTGTATTAATTCTGCCGTGGGAAAAGAACAAAAAAGTTTCGCCACCCTTACTACCCGTCATAATTCCACCCACCTCTCCATTGGAAACAATGCCCTGGGTGGGTCCCACGAATATCCAGAAACTGCCTCCAGTTACAAGACGGGTAGCTGCTCATGTACGGGAGAAAGAAATCGGACGTTTTACAAATTATTCCTTAGTAATTTTTTATTTTTATTTTATTTTCGTGGGAAGAGAATTACCTATAAATGGATTTGTAATTTTGGAAGTAACCTACGGAGCAGTTTTATTTGCCCTCAAGTCTCGGAGCATTATACCGAAAGATGACCGCCTATAAATGCCCGACGAGGTGTTCGTTACACCCGCAGCTGGAAATGGAGACTCAGATCCCGCCATTTCTTGGAGGGAAACGAACGGGCAGGAGCCGGCGATTCCATCGGTAATTCCTCCATCCATTTCGTGTTGTGAATTCGAAACAGCTTGAACTCATCAAACCCTCTTTCTGATCGTCTTCGATGCAGAGTGGCATCGGGTCTATGTTAGGGTTGATGACTTGATGTGGTAGATTGTCGTATTGGTCGATTTCTATGAACTATTTGCTTATGATCTTGTTAAAGATGCGGTGATAATGATTTAGAAATCATTGTAATAATCGTTTTTGGTCTTTCTTGTCTTGTTTTTGCTCCTTGGAGATTTTGGTCAAGTGTTATACATTCAGTGGCTGATAAATTTAGTGAGATGATATGGAAAAGATAGCAATTCAGGGTCTAATTGCTTTGATGAGACCGATATTCATGATGTCCGAATCTGTGAAGATATCTGAATCACTTATTAGTACTTTTGGGGGCAGTAACTCATATCGATAATGCACTTTTTAGTCGTCTGACCAACATGTAGGGCTTGGTTCTCATTTTTATGCCGAGTAATCATCTTGGAGAGACAGCCTAACAAGATCCTCTGATGCCTAAATTAGGTTACTAGTTTGAAAAATACAGAACAATAAATGAAAAGTAAAGGCAAATCAAATAAGGTCATTCGGAGAAAAAAAAAAAAAGATTTAATACGTTACCTGGAAGACCCATTTATATATCTTGCACAATCATAGGACAGACCTAATGGGCTGATAATGATAATTACCATCCTAGCTAAGTTAGCCCATGTAGTGAGTTGACTGGACCAACATTAATGATTGAGATGGATAGGAGAGTGGCCCATTAATGTTGTTGGTAATTCTGCTTTGTGACACTTCAAATTTTTATCAATGCCATTACATTTAATAGTTTAATTCAGTCTTAGTTTCAACCATTTCTCACTTTTCTTTTGTTTCCTAGAGAACATCCTTATTGACGTCATCTCTCTCATTCACTTCTCATGTGTTGTCTATTAATTAAAAAGGTCTTCTCTATTGTTTGTTAAACCTATGTTTTAACTTGTGAAACAAGGATTCCTAATTCTCTTGAGATAAAACTTTAAATTGTATTTCCAGTAATCTCAATGCTGGGTTTGCATTGCCACAGTCTCTAATCTCTTACTTGCAATTGGGTAATGATCTTAACACAAAAGAAGAAGAAATGGCTTTTGCATATGCGTACACAAACTCTTTTTAGCTTAGTCTTCTGTCGGCACATTTTTTAAATGATATTTAAGACTCATTTATCAGAAACTTCTCCTTGCCATTTTTTAATTTAAGATTGTAGTCCTTGAAGTCTTCAGTTGTAATATGTTGGATGATTGTTTTATCTGAACAGGTAGCAGGAAACTTTTATTAATGGTGCACTGCCCACTTTGAAATCTCCTAGTAACCTGGTGGCCACCCACTACCTTTTTCCTCAAAAAAAAAAATATTTAGAGCTTTGAATTGATGAGTATAAAAAGTTTGGAATCTAGTTGAGGACCTTATTGGATGTTTGCTGTTTTGCCAATGTTCTCTCCTTACAAACATTTGGATGATTAAGGAACACATCTTACTTAATTTGCTTATGTCAATTAATCAGTTCTCTTTAAAATACATTTCATAATGGCTGAGTCCTAGTAATTTTTGCTGAAAATGGTAATGATGGTCCTCAGCTTGATGTTTGATGCAAATACTTCCATGATGCCCTAGTGAACATTAGGCTAAATGTTGCAAATTGCTCAGCAGTGTGGGATAATAAAATGACCTCTAGACTTTGGTTTGTAGGATAATGATATGTCAACATGATATGATTCAAGAAAGGGCAATATAAGAGCATAAGTTGTTCAAATGTTCAAATAATTGACAAATTCAAAAATATGAGACTAGATACATATGAAACAATTTTATTAGTTTCATCTGGATATTCATGAGTTGTACTTGTAAGACACGAGGGATATAATCAACCAATACTGACTAGAAATATTCTCCTCATGGTAGAATTTGTCACCTTGAAGTTGAAGTAAGCAGGTTTTGTATGATGAAAATAGTTTTGTCAGATTTGAGGCTTTGTTGCTCAAAATGGCAGAGCTAAATCAACCAAAACTATATTGTGAAAGCAATTATAATTGGCTATAAGTTGATTTTTTATCAAAGTGTCCTGACATGGAAGCAGGCAAACATGTCATGGAGGAATTAGTTGTAACTAGTGTTCCAGAAATTGATAAACTCATGAGATACATTAGGTATCCTTTTTAAGATGGAAATCATCATTTCTTCAGTACGTAGTATAGATAGTATTTATTGGTAACTTTCTCCTGGTTTAATTCTAGTGCATCTGTCTATATGATAGACATACTCCAAAATAGACATTGTCAACACAATCCCTGTCATACCAAACAAATATGAGAGATTCTTAGGTTCCATCATTGGTTTCTTCTTCCATTAGTGTCATTATCTTCAAGCATCTTGGAGTATTATTTGATTCAAGAGTAACATATAATCCCAGATGGTCTTTTGGCCTTGTGAACTTTCTTGATTAAAGTGATCTATCTCGCTCTTGTTCAAAATCAGGTGTTATCTTTTAGCTTGGACAAGTCCATTTTACCACTACGAGGCTTTTGCATAAAAACAACATCATTCACACAATTCTATGGATGTATTTGTTTTTTACCTAATAGGAAGGATATGGTCAATCATTCATCATCCAACATGTGTCCTCCAAGTGGCATCCAGGTTAAAAGAAAGAAATAAGCTATCTCTCATCGGACTACCCACGTGGACAAGGGTAAAGCAATTACAAGCTTTCTTACCCTTGTCGCCCACATAGAGAAAAGGCCAATGAAAGATTGTTATAGGTAGTTGAGGATTGCCTTCTCGTAGAATATTTCATAGAGTAATCTACCTCTTTATGACTAGGAATGCTTAAAGCTCATTTTAGTATAGTGAAAAATGAGATCACTTTTGACCACTCACGACCACACGCACCTACCTCAGGTTACTAACTTGTGCATCGAAGGATCAAATCAGGAAATCTCTCCCGACCTCTATTTTCATGCAAATGGTATGTCAAGAGCTTAACGTTTCCACCTCAAAGGCACCTTAGATAACCTTGTGCACATGGGTCTGGATCATGTCAAGCTGATTAGGACGTCAATGATATTTTTATGTAATATTTTTGGTGTTATGAGGGCTTAATGTCACAGGAACGCCCACCTGCTGATCCCTTCAACAAACGTTTGAGCGAATAGGCTTTGCCCCTAACACATAGTACTTTTACCCAAGAGGGACAGCAGCCACCCTTTCTACCTATCGGTGCATCCACCTCGACATAAACACTTAGAAACCGACCCGTCTTCAAGAAGAGGATCAAGGACCAACTCACTTTGAAGAGGAGAACCGAGACTAAGAAGAAGAAGCTCATAAGGGAGACCATAGAGACTCAAATTAGAGAATGAGCCTCACCCCGATGGTTAAGGAGGATTTATAAGGAGGGATCAACCTCTTTCCTCCTATATTAAAGATATGTGTCCCTTCAGATCGAATCTAAAAAGACACTAATTAATAATAAATGAAGGGGCATCTCGAAAAGTGCTAAAGTGATTGATGTTCGGAGATCACCTTGGAAAGTATGGGAAAATTCACCATGACAAGAGGCACAAGGCTAAATGTGCTTGATGTACGTAAGTCAGGAAAACTGAACTTGTATAAAAAAATCCTCCATGACCGAAGATACAAGACAAAATATGCTCGAGATACATGAGTCAAAAAAATCTAAATCGTATGAGAAAAAACCCGCTATGATGGGAGGCACAAGGCAAAATGTGCCCAAGGTATATGATTTGGGAAAAACTAACCCGCGTAAAAAAAATCCACCATCACGGAAGGCATAAGGTAAAATGTGTCCAAGACACATGAGTCAGAAAAACCTAACTCATATAAGAAAAACCTACCACAGCAGGAGGCATAAGGCAAAATGTGTCTAAGGCGTATGAGTTAGGAAAACTCGACTTGCATGAGAAAAACCTGTCATGGCGAGAGGCACAAGGCAAAATGTGCCCAAGGCGCGTGAGTCAGAAAAATTGGACCAGTGTAAGAAAAATCTATCATGGCGAAAGACACAAAGCAAAATGTACCCGAGACACATGAGTCAAGAAAACTCGATCCGCATGAGAAGAAACTTGATACGGCGAGAGGCACAAGGTAAAGTGTTCACCTAACACATGGAGGTTTATCGATTCAAGGAGCAAATCAAGCATAGGTCGGGCATCCTCGACCCCCGTCGATGTTCACCCAACGCTCAAAGATTAGCACTAGAAGGTCGTCAATTCAAGGCGCTAGTCAAGCATCCCTGTCAATGCTCGCCCGTTGTGTGGAGATCGAGCATCCCCAACCCTTGGAGATCAGTGCTCAGAGGTCATCAATTCAAGGCGCAGGTTGGATGTGTAGAGGTTAGGCATCCTCGACTCCCATTGGTGATTTGCCCGACATGTAAAGGTTGGACATCCTCAACCCCCGTCGACACGTGTCCTCTGCATGTCGTCCAGGTTGGAAGAAAAAGACAAAAGTTACCCCTCACCGGACTGCCTACATGGACAAGGGTCTAAGGCAAGCGGTTGCAAGCTGTCTCACCCTTGTCGTCCACATGGAGAAAAGGCTCAAGAGAGATTGTTAGTACCTAGGGATTCGACGTTTTCACCTCGAAGACACATTGGATAACCTTACGTATATGAGTTTGGACCACATTGGGTTGACCAGGATATTAACGACATCTTCCCGTAACATTACCTAAATATAGTTCTTCATTGTCTGTCAGTTGGAAGAGATTGCATAGATGATGCAGGCAACGCATGGAGTAGTTACATGAAGCCTCTTATGATGCTTAAGTTAAATAATGAAAAGGTTCTATAAAAGTGACTTAATATTTGTAAATACAGCCCTATATAAGTTTCCGGCGATGAACTTCTGTTTCATATGCAACCAAGAAAGCAGGAATTGTGGATGTTGACAATACCTTTTAATAGAACCGCTAAAGTTTCTGGAGTGGACAACAAACTATTGGCGTGGCAAATGATGGCTGAACTTTCTAAAAAAACGCGTGAAGTAGCAGCAGTATCTCACAAACAGGTAAAGATTCAGTCTACTCTCTAGTGTTTGAAAGTTTCTGCAAATGACAGATACGGATCGGTGAGCAGTGTCCTTGAATAGTCTAGAGTTCTGTATCAGTCTGGATTTCCACTGTGACTGTGGTTATTATCGAAACATTTTTTAACATAGTTCAGTCGTCACATCTTCACCGAGCTTGCTGTGCTTGTAAGGGTACCACCAATGTCTAAATCAGCAATCATTTGTCGTCTATATTCGAGGGTATGATGAAATAGATATAAAGGAAGCTAAAGCTAACAGCATCGTTTTGCTCTTTTTTTGTTGCAGAATACGTGCTATCTTCCAGAAAGGGTATTCCAATTTCTCTGGTGCATCAAACGAAATGGATGAAGTGTTTTTGTGGGTACTTCTCTATACGACGATGTCCACAAGATTACTGCTGTGCTCGAAGGCTACATGCACTATTGGTCGTGTGAAGATTTTTGCAGACGTTCAGGTACTACATAAACACCACTTGGATCTTTAATCATGTTTCGGGGAACCGCTATACTGAAAGCATGCAACTTCAGAATCCAATAGCCTTCAGTAAATACTAAATAGTGGGATGAGATCCCCGAATCACTCAGTCAAATGTCCCAGCATTAGATACATTTAGTGGCCACTCTGTAGAGGTGTCTTGCGGAAAAGATAGATGCACGTGTGTACATCCGGCTTTTTCTTTCCTCGCACTAATAGCAGCCTTATCAGAATGAGGTTTCTTATAAAACGTGGATCCTTTAATTAATAATATTGTGAAGGAGCAAAGTTACATTCGGTTCTCACTGGAGTTAGTGGGTTTATACAGTGAGATCCTCAAGAGTGCGGTGGGGCTGTTCAAATTTAGAATAAAGAGGTGAAGCATTGTTGCTTTTGAGGTGGGTGTTTAACAGGTAGTGGTAGGATGAGAACAGATTGAAAGAATCAGTAATATTTTGAGGCTGAAAATAACAATATTTAGTAGATTAGCTTGCTAATCATGTTTTCCAGTTAGAGATTGGAGTCTTAGAATCCTAGGTTATCTTGGCATGCATAATAATTTTCTTGGTGATCTATGCAAAGTTTTATGTCAAAGATTATCATAGTAAAAGTTTATTAGCCCACACCACCATCTTCTATTTAAAAAAGATGTTTCACTTACAAGTCACATACATATTTGTTTTTTTTATTTGTCGATGGATTTGTTTTAGTACTTACCAAACTCACTGAGATCATTATATGAGTAAGGCAGCAGATTATTAATATTGATGGTCACTAATACTCGCAATGATATTGGAACTCCACTTGAACACAAGTGAAATATGCCATAGATGTTTAATTTTTACTCTGAATGATGAGGAGTCTCATCAGCACTCCAGCGTTTGCTTGCACAATACGTGTCTCTTTTTTATTTTCATTAGGTTCGTCAGGATGCCGTCTGCCCAGCAATCATTGAAGTTTGGAGTCATTTTTCAAACCTAACAGCACAGCTTTTCACTTTCCGATGAGCATCTCGATGCTGGCGTTGCACTCTTGCTTTGACTGGCTGCAGTTGATGCCTTTCAACCTTGATCGTACCGGTAAAGCACTAAACACTCATTTCCTACCTTTTTAGTTATATGTTGGTATTTTATTCAAAGTTTATATGCGGGAATCGAGCAATCTAAGCTTAAACCATTGCTTAATTCGTGAAGAATAGAGTCCACAAGGATTTTTCTAGTGTTCAGACTAAACTATTAATTAAATGAGGCACGATGCCCACCAAAACTTCAGGACTTCAATATATATGTATACTCGTACCATGCTTTAAGTCAAAGCATCAGTATTCACATCCACTAGCAAGTAGATCACAGGGTCAGCTGCAGTATCTGAATCTTTACTCCAGGTACCTTGTTCCAGCATTAAAAATTAGATTCTTTTTGTCTACTGATTAGTTTGTTTTCCCTTGAATTTGATTCCTTGGCAATAGCAATTTTTTCAGAATTCTCAAGTCATCTTTTAGCTGGTTGATTTTAGTTCATGCTAAGCCTATACAAACCAA
The DNA here is from genome assembly GCA_001649415.1 of Musa itinerans. NCBI lineage: Eukaryota > Viridiplantae > Streptophyta > Magnoliopsida > Zingiberales > Musaceae > Musa > Musa itinerans. The sequence continues at coordinate 146,852 of LVTN01000140.1, forward strand.
TTCTTGCCCTACCTTACATTCTTGATACTGATTCTCCTGATTGCTTGTGTGATATAATACATATTTAATATAGTCTTTGAAATAAATCAAACGAAGAGGACTCATTATTGGCGATCCTAATTTTTGGTAGGGTATAGGTATTTGTTTAGGCGTGCTTGTTCTCTCATGGTCCCAATTCAGGATATACATACATATAGACGCATACGCATGCACTCATAGATTAGAAAAAAAAAATGCACCAAGTGCTGATTAGAAATAAGCACAGCGGCATTAGCAAATGCAACATCGATCAATGTATGCATTATGAAGAGATTAGTGGGAGTGAAGTTGATGATAAAAAGGAATCCAGGAAAATAAATGTGTATTAAAAAGGTCCCATGCTGTACATCTATCTGAGACTATAATACGAGACAATATAGAAACATATCATTTTAACTTTAGATAATAAAACACTATGCATTCCCACATGTGTAACTTTTTCAGAAAGGTTAGCTTGCAGTCACAATATTTGCAGTGTAATAAGATATGCTACCACACAAATAATCTCTATCTTTTCCTGAGAAACAATACCAGTAAAACTAATTTAAAGGTCTAGAGAGTGATGTAGATTGTGGATTGCTTTTTATGTGGGACTCTGTAATCTATCTGTTCCCTCCTATTCTTTGTTTTTTAGCTTGTCTCTTCTCTTATGGCTCTCAATGTCTACCGTAGAACAGACAAAAAGCAGTGGGTGACCGGTTTCCTGGGATTGCTGAGACTTCTTTTCCTTTTCAATTTCTTTTTGCCTGGAATGGAGATTAAATTATAACGAGTTTAAATCAATCAAAAAGACAAGTTGCTCAAGCCGGCTTTTCTTTCCAGGCAGCCTAATACTGCCACAAACATACAGTTGAATGTCGATAGCTATTTAGCTCCCTAATGCACTATCCATCACCAATCATTCATGAGAGTGACAAGAGATTCGAGTATTAAATCATACGAGGTGGGCCTCGGAGGACCTTCATGGAAGCACCATAAGCCAGCTTTCTAGTTCGTAGGATAGCCATGATTGTTCTTGGAACTACAGACAATTTATTCTCGTGAGTTTAAGATGCTGAAAGTAACCAAAGGGGAGTATCAAACACTTCGTAATATTGGCATCCTGTTTCCTAAAAAAACAATAATAAAAACATCAAAGATGACATGTGTCAACAAATACGATCTTCCTTGAATGTTCTGTATAGAATCACACAATTAACGGAGTCTTGTGTCCTACCCACGGCTCATTAAAGGATGAATGCCATCGTTGCCAAAAACCATGTTTCCCATTCATTCAGTACACATTATTCGCATAACATAAGAAAGCAAATAACTTGTATACTTCCACTGAAACCTGCATTATGTGCATTTGGTCGTGCACAATTTAATTACTGAGACCACAATGTTTTCTGAGACCAAAAAGTCCCTTGATACCGAAAAACTCTAGTTGCTGCCATCAGCATCGCGAGTAAAATTTAATTGGATGGCTCTTCTGATCTCACAATCCCAGGGTGAATTTATCAGCATACCGTATCCACTTCACGGTCTGTCCTTTGCATATCTACGCTTCACATTCCACAGCTTCTGCTCCGTGCCAGTTCGATTTGGCAGACAGCCAGGTATGGAGTTTGACCTTTTGCGACATGCAACCCATTCGCTCGACTCGTTAACCTGGGTGGGTTTGGGTCATAACCAGCCAACCCAAAACTAATCCGCTCCCCCCACTCTTACCACGGAGAAGAAACGGACAACAAAGTTGGTCTCCTTCGCTTCTGCCTTCTGCAAGCAGAAGTGGAGGCAACAGAATAAAGCAAGGTAGACAGTGGGGGGAGGTGGAAAGAAATAGCAAAAGAGGGGAGCTTTACTCTGCTTCGGTGGTGGTGGGTGGGAATGGGTGGCGGAGCATCGAGATGGAGGAGGGCGGCGAGGAAGATTGGTTTCCCTTGCGCTTCCTTCTCCAGTGAGACCCCAGCTAAAACTGTACGCTCCCTTTCTTTCCTCTATCCTCCTCCTCCATCTGGATTTCCCTAAAAGGAGCAGAAATTAGTCACCGTTTTTTTGCTCTTTTCAGTTTTCTTCCGATGTTATCCTCGAGAGGCGCTTTCTGCATTGTTCTCGTTAAAAAAGATCATTCTTTTGCATTTTTGTTTCAGAAAAAATCGAATTTTTGGGTCGGAACCATGGTGCATTGACCTCATTGTCTTTCTTCTGCATTATTCTCGGGAAGAAATATTTGGTAAGGTGACTTTGCTGTCGTTTTAATTCCTTTTTCTCCTCAAAATGGGGCAATTTGTTCCAATTCCTTGCACGAAAGTCCTACTTTTTTTTCTTTGGATTTGACCTTGTCTTTTGCTACCTGCTCTAGAAAAACGAATCATTTTTATTGTGTGGATTTCTATTTTAATTTCTCCTGTTCTTGCATATCTCGAAGCCCACCGTTTCATTCTGAGCTCTGCAGAACTCCAACTTTTCTCCCATTTCTTGGTATTCTTCCTGGTTCCATCACAATTTGGTCATAGTCTCATATTGTTTACTTGCATCATATTAATTCCTAGAAAATTCTGGGTTTTTCAAGTAATGCTGTCGTCAGGGAAGGATTTACTCTTAATTTTCCCCATTTCTATACCTACATCTGTTCTAATATTCCGGCATCGATTCCATAATTCAGATCTCTTTCTCCGGGATTAGCATAACGACGGAGAGCGCAGAGGGAAAACCGGAGGAAGCAGGGGCGAAAGGTGTCCCTGATAAGGTACTCCTCTTAACTTTTCTCTTTCTTCTGCAATCTCGCTTTGGCCCTCCCAAGATTCTTTATCAAACAAAATAGGCTGAAAACACAGATTGGATCTCAAACCTTTTCGCAATAAGCGTTGTTACTTCCCTTGATCCAACCACAATATCACTTGATAGAGGATTAGAGGCAATAAAAGCTTTAGATGTCTGTCATGCCGGTTACTCTTTTAAGTATCGTGAGAACAAGGACAGCCACCACCATCAATGTGTTGCCTGCATGCTTCTGACCATCTGACCACATGACATTGCCCTCACTGATGATGAGCCCCAAACCATCATACTTTATGCTTCAGCTTTTGACAGAAGCTCTTTGGGAAAGCTCGTATAATATGTAAACCGGGGAAACAATGAATTAACATCAGCAGCAAACAGCACCAGGGCACTCATTATTTTGGGCTCCTTCGGAAACCACCAGAGTGAGGCCCCTGTCCTTGGAACCACCAACCTTTTTCTGATTCCTGAGTTGGTGGCGGGCCCCCCTGATACTTGTGGTTTCTTGCCAACTTCATGTATCATTATTGTGTATAGTGTGTGTGTGTATATATATATATATATATATATATATATATATATATATATATATATATATATATATATATATATATATATATATATATATATATATATATATATATATATATATATATATATATATATATATATATATATATATATATATATATATATATATATATATATATATATATATATATATATATATATATATATATATATATATATATATATATATATATATATATATATATATATATATATATCAACTTCATATATCTTATTTGTATAGATTGTGTGTGTGTATATATATATATATATATATATATATATATATGTGCTATTGTATATATATGTAGGTTTATGTCTGATATACAGAAAAACTAGTGGTGACATTTTGGATTTACCAGAAGCCAGGGGAGAAAAATCTAAAGCATCACATTATCTCAGCAAAACTCTTGAGGCATGGATAGCCTTCTCTTTTTTCTATCTTATGCTTGAATAGTTTGGGCACATAACCATCATATGTCAATGTTCATTGTTGTGACTGTATCATACATAGCTTAGTCCTTTATTGGTTATAAGGGTGTCATCTCTTAATCCAACATGATAGTCCAATATGAGCACCACCATGAAGTTTAGTTTGGTTAGGTCTACATGTGTTGGGGTCATAATTAATTTGACATGGTTTATCCGGTTAATAAATGTGTTAGATTAGCGTTTAAGGAATTGACACAATTGATCCAAATTAAGCAGATTAATAGTCCGGTTAAATATGTCATGTCATTAAATGGACCTCTTAAATTGTGTCATTATTGGGTTTATTGGTTGCACTGTGAAGTTTGTATTGTATAAGCAAGTCAAATCTTGCTTTGCATCCTTAGTATGATCTGAGTTGGCTTACTTGAACCTGTTACATGGATTGAGTTGAGTGCCATGATACTAAATGAGTTTGGTTTGGGTATGATTTTTTGATATAATTATCAAATGTGTTGCATTTGAGTTGAAAGTTCTGTTCTAATACTGACATCTTGACCTGATATGAATATGACTCAACATGACCAAAAATAAATATAGTTTTTAGTCATATGTTGCGAAGTATTTGATTTTCACCAATCATGTTGATATCCAAATACACGTCTTATGATACTAACTATATATTTCTTTCTAGAATTTACTTCAAATTATTCTTTTTATTTTTATCTGTATGCTTTAAATATCATAGCGGTTGAGCCAGTTCCAAGCAATATAAAGCTATAATAGCAGCTTCTATTTGTAATCATTGTTCAAAGAATATATTATTTACTTTTCCATGTTAATATTACCAATCTATTATCTTTTCTGGGGTGACTCTACATACATGAAAAACACAAGCGAAAGTGTACTAATTTGTTGGAGCCTACTTGGTGCTGAGGTAACATCTAAGTCACATATGGATGTGAGGTAAAGTCCCGCATGGGTCCTGCATGGACAGCTACCACTGCTATCTTGGCTTCAATTTCTAATCAACCATTACATGTGTACATTTGGCATGTGTATGATGCATTGTTGTTTGGTTTAGATTTCTGATATCATTTTACTGCAGCAAAGAGTTCCTAATAGCTATAAGAGTTTTGAGACCATGCCAAATAAGTATAGCCTTTGACTGAGCACAGAGGGTAACTATAAATCCTAAGATGTTTCTTGAATTTGTCCCAGTTTCCAGATCTTATTTCAGCTTCATTTCTACCAGCCTCCTCGACTATAACTGAAGCTTTCTTTCTTACTATGATGTTAGAGACTATGTGCAATTTGCTTGGAGCCCCTTAGCTGTGGTGATGGCAGTACCAATTTTGCCAGCAACCAAAAGATCTTCACAGCACAATGCATGCATGCTTTTCACTTCATGTGCATTGCATCGAATGTCCGGCATGGCAGTGTTACATGCCCCATCTGCCGAGCACAATGGTCACAGCTCCCACGTGAGTTCACCACGCCCTCCATTAGTAACACTGACCCCATCCTCCGCATCCTTGATGACTCGATTGCCACTTCCCGCTTTAACCGTCGATCATTTCTCCGTGCCACCCGCTATAATGATGATGACCCTGTTGAGCCTGAAGCAGCAATTGAAGCCAGCCACCCTCGCCTTCACCTTGCCATCATTCCCGTTTCATCACCAACAGGTAATTGATTCCTGTCTCTTGTAAACACCTGTTGTCCTTGCACTATCAGTGATGACTGACTAGATCTTCTGTAGATGTGCTTCCACAACATAATACTTTGCCAAATGGACGGAAGAGGGCCTACCTGTCTGTAAAACTCTCTCAGCAACAAGCAACTGATCTGATTCTTGTTGCAAGCCCAAATGGGCCTCATTTAAGGCTGCTCAAGCAATCCATGACACTTGTGGTCTTCTCGCTGCGTCCCATGGATCGGTTGGCCATCGTCACCTACTCCACCACCGCCACTCGTGCCTTCCCTCTAAGGCGGATGTCATCTCAAGGGAAGCGAGCAGCGCTACAAGTTATCGATCGCATATTTTACCTAGGTGAAGCTGAACCTGCTGAAGGGCTCCGGAAAGGTCTCAAGATATTGGAGGACCGGACTCACCACAATCCACTTGCTTGCATCCTCCACCTTTCAGACAGCCCAACCCAAAGTTATGTCTGCAGAGACCTGCAGTTTCCCATCCCAATTCACAGGTTCCATATTGGTTTTGGATTTGGGATGTCAAGTGGGTTTGTAATGCATGAGTTTGAAGAGTTCTTAGCTAGATTGCTTGGGGGCATGATCAGAGAGACCCAAGTAAGAATAGGAGCAGAGGGTGGATGGGTATTGTTGGGGGAGCTGAGAGGAGGAGAAGAAAGGAGGATACCAGTGAACTCAATTGGTGACTGTGGATACCTTGCTGTCAGCTATAGCTATGTTGAAGGAGGAGCAGAACAGAGGCTAAGCACTGGTGAAGTGGTGCTTGGGAACGAGATGAAGAATGACCAAAATGATACTCAGGGTGAGATTGAAGCAATTGACCTCACTGTTAGAGGAAGGAGCAACCATGTTGAGAGGTGGGGTTACCTTGACCCCTTCATGGCTCGACGATGGGCGAAGCATCTGCATGGACACAAAGCATGACGACAATGAACTGTTCAAATAAATCTCAATTGTATGAATCTTATGAATGCAGTGAAGGCTTGGGTTCAGAATCCTGATGAGGTTCAGCTGTAAAGTTGAAAGGCTTATCATTTCAACTCAATGAGATCACCCGGGTTTCCAATGATGGAGATCTCTAAATCAGCATCCTCATTTTTTTTCACATCATCATGTAAGCAGATACTTTCATATTTCTTATATTCTTTCTTTCCTTTTCCAACATCATTTTTACTATCATGTGAGTGTGGATATGCCTGTATGATCTTGCTTATTAAGCAACATTGATTTCACCCAGAGATTTTGTGAATCCTTTGGTATTGAAACTTTATGGCATTTTGTTCCCTTATTATATAATATTTTGAGCAATATCATGATTCAAAGTTGCAATGACTTTATATTTAAATGACCAATACGCAGAATCACATAATGTTTAGAGCACTGGAACTATGGTGACATCTAATGCTTACATATCCTGGCCATTTGTAAGAGCTCTCTAGTTGTATCCCTATCTTACCTAATAATGGCCACAAGGTATCAAAGAAGCATCAAGAAGATAGTACATATGAGCATTATATTCTCTGCTTATCTGAACCACTAAGACTCTGAACCTTCAAAATCGAATTGCCTGTAGCTGCAAGTTACTGATTTCTCATATTGACAAGACTGTAATTGCTTCTTCACTCTATGAGCAAATCAGTTTCTATAGATCATGCTTGTAGGTAACATGATTAATAACACATCAACGAAATGTTGCTTCCAATCAACTCCTTCCACAGCTAGATACAGTTAAGGTCACAAGCTTTAAGCCATTGCAGGGACAAAATTCATGTGAGCAGATGAATTAAGCTAGAATGACACTGCTTATTGGATCATCTGAGCTCTTCTCTCTTAGAATGTAAAAAACTTGATTCTTCGTAGTAAAATTATGAACTTGAAAATAATAAAAATTAATTAAAGTTGGGAACTTGAATGGGGATTCAGTCATCAGTTACAAATGAGCTAATTGCCTGTAGATATTGTTTGATTAAACTTTATTAATTTTTTAATGTGAGTAAAACTAAATAAACCCTTCCGAAGTATGTCTTGATGATAACATAGTTTACTTTTTAGGATATTACTAATTTGACCTCTAGTATAATCAATCCCAAGTAGAATTACGATTTACTTATAACTTGTCATTACCTAATCAAAAATTCCAATGTTAGAAAACCATGTGGTTTTCTTGGTCATATCTCAGATTTATAAAAAAATAAATTATCATTTCATTACAAAAGATTTTTTTCTTTGAATTTAAATATTTATCTTTATAATATTAAATATTTTTAATTAAAAAAATCACATCTTCTTAGAGTCATAAACAATGATAAAATCGTAGTGGGTTATTTTAAAAATAAATATAGGATATCCGAAATATAAAAACAAATCAACAACCATATATACTAGTAGAAATATCCGAAAAATCATAAAAATAATATTTAATATTTATAATATATATATATATATATATATTAATAATTTATTATGAAAGGATAATATTTCAAATTATTATGAAACTCATGTATAAAAAATAATGCATTAGTCATATGCAACACATCTCATTCTTAGTAAAATAACAAATATATATATTACATTCAATTGTGCATTTTCTCAATAGCAAATAGAAAAGCATACTTTATGGGATGAATTCTTCTTAATAATAAATAGAGAAAGAGCCCATATTGTACTTCCAAAGAGGACAGAGTAATATCCCTTACTTGCCTAAGTGGAGACATATTCCTCTTAACAGTTAATGGAGGAACTATTTAACCGTCGCATTTGACAATCTACTAATCTCCGAAGGGAATCGCCCTACTTCTCTTCGGTAGAGATATATAGTCAACCATGATCATTCATTTATATTTATCCATTTATTTATATATGCATCCAAGAAGTAATATGATAAAATATTATAAATGATCATGCTTAATATATAACCTATTAGACTATATCCATTGGTGGTTTTGTACTATGATAAACTCATAGCTCCTTTCACATATTACATTTCTAACATAGACTATTCAATATAATCATATATACTACATGATAGCAATCATATCAATATCATCAGTTTAATCTAAAAAATAAAAAAAACTAATCATCATTTTCAAATGATAACTTTATATACAACTTTTAAATTCATTAAATTATAAATATATAAGGCATCAATTTCTCAATAGTTCTTAATCAACTAGAACCCTAATTGCAATAGCTAACTTGACTTGAATCAAGCTCAATTCAATTAAGACATAACGAAACTAATTTTAAATCCTTATAGTATTGTCTAGAATTATCCTATACTGGACCAATTCAGAATTTGATTGATTTCAATTAAGTCAAATAGGCTTAAACTAGTCAAGTTGGTCTGAAATTACCCTAAACTAGATTCAACTAATCAAACATATCTAATTCAATCAACTAATGATCTCAGACCAATAAAAGGAGAGAAAATTAACTATGTCGTATAGTACTAGTCCAGATCAAACTGACCTGCTTGAGCCTTGGATAAGTCAAATGCATCGTACATACTTATCCCAAGATACAATGGGCTAGATAAAAGAGTGATATGTGTCTAGCGCTAATCACATAACTAAGCAGGCCTAATTTCATGAGTTACACCGAACTTCACTCACGAGTTAGGTTGAGTTTTATCATTGAATTGGGTTATGCTTGGCTCATGGGTTAGGTCATGCCTAGCCACATGAGTTGAGTCATGCTCGACTATATGAGTTGGACTATGCTTGGTCATATGAGTTGTGTCATACTTGACTATATAGGATGGGTCCAATTTGCTCACATGAGTTAGCTAATACTTAGTCACATGGATTAAGGCATGTCTAGCCACATTATCACGAAGTTAGTTAGTCATGCCTAAGTTGTGCGGCACCTTTGTGTGTTCGTCCACAAAGGGCTAGCCTCTTCAAAACATCTTATGGTCCCTTAAGGACCTATAAAAAAAAGATGGGTTAAAGTAAGCCTTTAACTCGGGATCCCACAAGTAGTCATTTTAGCAAATACTTGATAGGCAATGTAAATTATAACATAGACTTTGCAAGATCTAAATGATCATACGACAAGAGGTCCAAGGTGATCCATCACGGTAAAAATTTTTCATAAGTTTTCGCATGACATAGCTGTGGAACAAGACAACAAACTAGACCTAAACATAATCTCAAAAGCCCAACTAGCCATGTGCCACCCAGGTAGCTCCTAGGTGTTGTGCTGGCTGACACTCTACATTACTTTGTGGAGCCAAAAACCCTTAGAATAGCTACCTAGATAGTTTATTTTTAGATAATTTTGCCTATTCATGACGATTATACACAATATACGTTTACAAGTCTAAAACAATCACAAAAGTTAACCAAAATGAGGTTGCCAAGCCTTTTGCAAACTCTCTATATGTTATATGAACAAAACCAAAAGATATAGGCATACATAAGCATTATATTAAGCACCATGTTTATAATTTTGTTCATAACATTCTCCCCCACTTATTTCTTCGACATCCTTATTAAAGCATTTGCGGATGCTATATCTCCTTGCCTTTATTTAATCTTGAATCTTTTATACCAATTGCAATGCACCTTTTAACTCTCAACTACTCTCCGTCGCTATTGTTGAGTAGTTGAACTTTGATCAATTGCGCTAATTCAACTTGCTAATGACTCTGACTCTAGTGTGGGCTCGGTCGACTTGTGCTAATCTTTATTTGTTTATATATATCTTTCATATAAAGGAAAAGATCTTTTTTGTTATGTTTCAATCTCTCAAACATCTCACATCGCTTGAAATAGGTGGATGCCTATTAGAGCTTTAACGAGCATCGCCTTACAAACTTTGAAAATTTTTGTCACGCCCCCTCAAATAATCGATAATATAAAAATTTCAACAATGTCAATCCAGGATCCAAACTAACGTTTGAGGACACTGAAAAACATTCAATCAAATTCACATCAATAAGACCTGTGCAGTTTATAATCAAATATCACATAACTCGATAATTCACATTTATGGAATTCCAAGCCAACTTATCAAAACATATTTCAACACTTACAAATCCACAAGATAAACAATTTATACAATCAAGACTTCAACCATTTATCACCAATTCACATCATTGAAACTAAATATAACATTCCAAAATTCCCTAATAAGAGAGATCTTCTACACTTTTACATAACGTATCAACTCAGATTCATCGACAACATTTCATTCCATACAAAATACACTTATACAACAATCACATAACAACCAACAAGATTTGCCCATAATTTTGAATAGCTCTCCACTGCCTCAGCCCAATACAAACATCTCAGAGAGTGTCAAGCTGACCTGAAAGATTTATATAACAACGGAGTGAGCTAAAAACAGCTCAGCAAGTGACAAAGCATATTCAGAACAAAAGGAACGGTTTCAAACAAGTCGATATCATAATGCAAAGCAGAGTTCAAGAATTCTCAAGGATACTATCTCATTAGATACAAAATCATATGTGTCATATCATTCAAAACATATTTGGTTCATAACAAATGGAGCACAGAATAATTGGAGCATATCAATGACAAATGAAATGTTCCAGAGCATATCAACGGTATATGGGACATTTCGGAGCATAACAATGGCAGATAGGACATTTTAGAACATATCAATAACGAACGAAACATTTCGGAGCTTATCAATGGCACATGAAATGTTTCGGAGCATATCAATAGCGTATAACAAACAGAAGCTCAAACGTCATCTTTGACGTTGCATTCATATCATTCTTATCCAAAGCATGTATAGAAACACATAACCAAAGCTTTGGATATCATATCAAACATATAGAAGGTGAAGTGGGACCATAACATAATATGGTACATCCATTTCTGAATGACCACCAAACATAAGTCTCCCACGTCTGGGAGCTCCATCCACCCACGTCTAGGTGAAGTCAGAAGGGGCCGGCAGAGCATCGCAGGCTCTAAGCATATCCCACATAGCGGGCAATAAGCGCATACTATCCCACAGAGCGGGACCCCACATAGCGGGCAACAAGCGCATACCCTTTACCATTTCTGGCAAAGGTCCAGACAATCCCACACACCAGAGTACAAGAGGGCAGTGTGAACAATAAATTGGTACATATCGGAAGCACACGCGGAACAACAAAACGTACATGTGCCTTTTCAAGACAATATGATGCAAGGAACAAATCTCTCACAAATGTATTCAGATTTAGAATGAAATGAAAGCAAGAGTATACAGGGATTACAAGCAATCATATTTAGCTCAATTCAAATAAGACGGTTAGATGAATTCAATGTCCAAAGGAAATGAAACTGGAATAGGCACATATCGAAAGCAAATGCGGAACAAAGGGATATACATGTGCCTATACAAGTTAATACGATACAACATAAACTTTACACAATAGGTTTCAAGAATACAAATAATTTAAGAACAAGAGCATGCAAGAATTCAAAGCAGTAATATAAAGCTCAATTGAACAAAGAAAGCTAAATGAAATCGAGTTCCAAAGGAATGAAACCAGAATATGCGAAGTCGACCAAGGCTCGATTTCTGACAGAATTCAAGAGGCACATTGAACAAATGATTCAGACTATCAATTGTGCTCCAATTTACTCAGAAAATATATCATTAGAAATATATTTCAATCTAGTTTCAGATAAAATAAGTTTTGTATGAATCAGAGGTCAGTGCACGAAGTTATAACCATAACAAGGTAGAAAGGTCATATCTCGGAAGTTTCACATATTCAAATCGTTACGTCTAAACAGGAGACATATCAAATGCAAGGATCGAAACAATGGAAAGGATTGAAACACTTGCAATAGAAAGGATCAAAACAATGGAAAGGATTGAAACACTTGCAATAGAAAGGATCAAAACAATGGAAAGGATTGAAACACTTGCAATAGAAAGGATCAAAACAATGGAAAGGATTGAAACACTTGCAATAGAAAGGATCAAAACAATGGAAAGGATTGAAACACTTGCAATAGAAAGGATCAAAACAATGGAAAGGATTGAAACACTTGCAATAGAAAGGATCAAAACAATGGAAAGGATTGAAACACTTGCAATAGAAAGGATCAAAACAATGGAAAGGATTGAAACACTTGCAATAGAAAGGATCAAAACAATGGAAAGGATTGAAACACTTGCAATAGAAAGGATCAAAACAATGGAAAGGATTGAAACACTTGCAATAGAAATAATCAAAACA
>LVTN01000140.1:160605-216600 GCA_001649415.1 Musa itinerans
TCTTTTCTTCCTCACTTCTTTTCTTCCTCTCCTTCTTCTCTTCCAGCTACAGCTGCCACCGCAGCTGCCACCCCTTCTCCTCTTCCTCTCTTCTTCCCTTTTTCCTCCCCGACGCACAGCACCTCCTCTCCTCTGTTTCCCGCTGCGGGAAACAGAGGTGCCGCAGCCTCTTCACCCGCTTCTACTTCTTCTCTTCCTCTTCTTCTTCTTCTTCTTCTTCTTCTTCTTCTTCTTCTTCTTCTTCTTCTTCTTCTTCTTCTTCTTCTTCTTCTTCTTCTTCTTCTTCTTCTTCTTCTTCTTCTTCTTCTTCTTCTTCTTCTTCTTCTTCTTCTTCTTCTTCTTCTTCTTCTTCTTCTTCTTCTTCTTCTTCTTCTTCTTCTTCTTCTTCTTCTTCTTCTTCTTCTTCTTCTTCTTCTTCTTCTTCTTCTTCTTCTTCTTCTTCTTCTTCTTCTTCTTCTTCTTCTTCTTCTTCTTCTTCTTCTTCTTCTTCTTCTTCTTCTTCTTCTTCTTCTTCTTCTTCTTCTTCTTCTTCTTCTTCTTCTTCTTCTTCTTCTTCTTCTTCTTCTTCTTCTTCTTCTTCTTCTTCTTCTTCTTCTTCTTCTTCTTCTTCTTCTTCTTCTTCTTCTTCTTCTTCTTCTTCTTCTTCTTCTTCTTCTTCTTCTTCTTCTTCTTCTTCTTCTTCTTCTTCTTCTTCTTCTTCTTCTTCTTCTTCTTCCTTTCTCCTCCCCAACGCCCCACACAGCACTCCTCTGTTTCCTCCCACAGGAAATAGAGGTGCTGCAGCCCTAGCTGCTGCAGCTACCTCTCTCTCCTCTCTCTCTCTTCCCTTTCTTTTCCCTCTTCTTCTTCTTCTCTTCTCCTCCTCCTCTTCTTGCTTTTCTTGTTAATTTTTTTTGCTTTCTTCTCTACTTCTCTTCTTCTTCTCCCCACGCCCCACAGCTCCTCTCTCTGTTTCACGGAAACAGAGAACGTGGGAGGCGGTGGGATAAAACCAAAATTTTCGGTTTTATTTTATTTTATTTTATTTTGTAACTTAATAGTTTAGTCCTTGAAATTTTTCATATTTACATATAGGACCTCCGATTTATAAATAAATCCTTATAAATAATTTTCCAAATGTGAGGGTTATTACAATTTTAAAGTCTTTCCTCTATAAAATTTGCTTATAGATTCGCATCACTTCCGCTTTCGATTATTATTATGTTGAAAAATGAAGCAAATAATATACTCTCAGTAGAACCGATCACCATTCGTGATAATTTAATAAATGTTGTCTTCCACTTTCTTCGATGAGTCTTTAAATATGTGTAAAGCTCATCTGTTGGATAAATAAGAGAACTAAGATACTCGATTTTGTCAATTCTCTTAAAAGGTGAGAAGGTAAAGATCATTCATTTTCGCCCGCCTCCTCGAGGGTTGTACTCTATATATCGAGCTGGTTACTAGTCTTTACATGCTCTTTGCTTATAATTTTGAAGCATCTAAAATGTTTGCACTCATTGTGTTGAGTTAGCTACTATAATTTTCCTCCACATTACTATCAAACTTTTGGAATACATGAAGTTTTGCTTGAAAATAGCAAAATTTTACCCTTTCTTAGAGCAAGTCTTTGATGGTTTTAGTCACCTCTAGGATTATATCTTCTCCATCATTTCTATCACCTATACCTCTAAGTATAAATGGTATAACATTGTATACTACCTATTTTATTCCTTAGTCATGCACTCCTATATTGACCCAAAGTCCCTCGTTTTCAATTATCTTAATGAGAAACACATTGATATCAGTCTTACCAAGTTTTCTAGTCTTTGCCCTTCAGTCTTGTCTTAATACTTAGAGTTGACCTCTAAATTCTCCACCTCCTTAGCCCTTTCATAACTATATGCTCTTCCTTCATGAGAGCAAGGGATTGATGGCTCTATGGAAGTCTCACCTCTACGATACTATGGTGCTATTATGCCCATGGTCCTACTATCCATTACCTTGCATCTATATCCCTTTCTTCATAATTTATAGATACACCTTTTGCGACATTGTGACACTCCTCCGAGTCTACCTCTATTCTAACCGATGCTTAATTTTAGGTAGCTAAGTCCCTCTAGATTTGTCGTCGCTACCATGTCCCTTTCAACCACTTGTTTCAACACCTTTGTGTTCTTCGAGCAGTTTTCCTTTGTTGATAGAAAGACAAATTGTAACTCTCATGCATGGCCTCCACTATCATATTATAGGGCTTGCGTCAATATCGTTTTCCTTTATATCATTGCAAACAATATTCTCTCACTCGATGTTGTCCTTTGACTTGTTATACTCTCTTAAGCAAATATGAGCTCTAGAGTAGTTTAACTCTTTAGTCGCTCTGATCATGCCTCTATATGATCAAGTAATCCCAATGAGACTCACTAGTACTTGCACTTGGAATTTCCCCTCAATGGTGTACATAGCCCCCATATGCTGATGACCAAAGGCTCTCATCTAATGTAAAATTTGTTATACGCATTGAAGACCTACCTTTGTGAACCATGATAATCACTCCTTGAATCCATAGTCCTTATTGTCATCATATTGTTAACTTAAGTCGAGTTTCCAATAGCTTACAATCATATCTCCATATGATCAAATCTCTCATGAGACTTCTATTATGTGTATTGTATTATCTCGAACTATTCCACCACGATCCATTGTACCATGTCACCTTTTGATGATATCTCCATTGCATTCTGATCTTTATGGAATAAACTTAGACTACGATCTCTTTATGTGTGGCCTCTACTAGTACATCGTAAGGCCTTCGCCACCTTTAATTGTGTTCACTCCTTTAACAATTGACCTTTGTTCACCAGCTTTCAAGTGACACCCAGAGAAATCACAACTTTAGGATAGTTCGTCGCATAGAAGCTCTTGAAGTTCACCAACTTTATTAAAATTGATGTGTCATTATTTGAATCTTGGACCTTTGCCCCTAGTACAATCCTTGATGCATATAGTTTTTTTTTGTGATAACTCGAATAACAGCACTGCAACATATACTTTAAGAGTGCATGTCTCTACATCCTCTTACCTTGTGTCAAGATCTTTTGACCATAACTTCACCCTTTCAAGTTGAATCGCCTTAGTCCCTCCGTCAATTGCCTTACCAATATAAGATGCATGTGCCCTAAAGCTCTCTTCGACTATGGCACATTTAAGATGAGTCTGCTTTATCAGAACGAGAGATCCATGGAATGCTATGATCTAGCTTTTGCCTCTGAGAGTTTATGTCCTTGACCCTAACTAAGGAAAATTTTGTGTCTTCGCTTCATGTTCTGTCTTCTATATCAACTCCATTCATGTGACTTGGGTACTTCATTAAGTTTCACCTAAGTTACTTTGCTCTTTAATTTACATTAAGTTAATGGTGGCCCTTGTGCCCACCATTCCATGGTTCAATTCTTCGTTGAGTTCGATCTTCATATCGACTCTAAGTTTACTTTCGTTTGATGTTGCCTTGGGTCATGTCCCCATTTGATCTTGTAATGCATTCACTAATACATTACCTATATGAGATTATGCGATGACTCCTCGCTACTTGCTTAGTCCATTAAGCTTTGTGGAGTTGTTATCTTGAGATATCATTTCTCAATATGTGTGATATATTACATATGATTATCTCTCTAAAGAATCGAGGCTTATCCCTCATGAATATCTATCCCTTAGAGCAACTTTTTTTTTCGTATCCTTTTCTCTAAAAGTTTTAGAGAATATTATCCTCTTGGACTACTTTGCCTTACTAAATAAATTGTGTATTGTTCTACCATTGTGAATGCATTTGTCAAATTATGAATATTCACTACTAGAGCCCCCCTGTAGTACCCCTCAAGGCTTAATAACTACTAGTCATACGTGCCCTATAAGTCAATCACGTGAGTGATGACATGTGTGACATGATACACATTCTTTTTTATAATTATATTTTGATATTTTTATCACTTTATATTACTTGTTGCATATATGCATATATATTGTGATGTCCATGGATTTGTGCAATGAGAATCGGATCGTGATGAGATCATGATAATGAGATCGATTCGCCTTTAAACACAAACCCTAAATAATCCTGGTCATAGGTTACTCGAGAGAGACATCGAGATAACCAGATATATTGGTGTGCTATATACCCGTCCATATGATGGAGGTAGTTGGTCTTATAGCTGCTCGTGTGGGGATACTAAGGATATAGTGCAGGTGCTCATTGGAGAATGAGTTCACTGATTGATCCGCTCACGGAATACTGGATAGTTGATGATTCCTTGTTGTCAGATAGTGATTATGTAGTATCAGTAGTATATATGATCCTTAAACTTAAGACACCAAGTATGTCCTGAATGAGTACTCAGCTATTTGATACTAGACTTATAGGTTTGAAAGTTTCAAATCTAGTACAACCGGTTATTGGGAGTGGTAACCAACATTACGAGGGCTATTGAGTATCGATAGAGGATCATCCGATCTCGGTATCATGAGAGGAATATCCCGTGTATTCTTACTCAGACAAATCCTTGGCCAAGGTCATTCGAATTGAGAGAGGAGTTCTATGGGAGAATCTGATTAGAGGGAGACTCAAGGAGAAACCGGATGTGCTTGACAACACCATGCCCGATATATGATCTTTAGGATATTAGATGGTTGAGGAATTATAGGAATATGATAACTAAGGATATATAGGTCTAAATAATTAGATTCTCCTATATCATTTGTGGACTGCGATGTAGTGGCCTAGTACGTCCGTAGTCGATGAGTCGAGTGAATTATTATGAAGATAATAATTCACTAAATCGGAAGAAGTTCTAGTAGGTATGACTCACGGCCAGCTCGATATTGGGCCTAAAGGGTCACACATATATGGTAGGTGTTACGACGAGTAGAGGTTCGGATATGAGATATTCGCTGGAGCTCATATCTTATTGGATATCCAATAAGCCCTTGAATTATTGGATCCCATAGATGAGATCCAATAAAAGCTAATAAGAGATTATTAGATAGAAACCCACTAATATAAGAGACTTGGGTAATTGTATGGAGATCCAATACCCAATAGGGGGTTAACTGGGTCCTCTATAAATAAGAGGGAACTAAAGGCCCATAAGTTAGGGCTTCTAAGTTGCCACCTCCAATTCTCCTCTCCTTTTCTCCTCATCAAATAATAGGCTTGGAGATTTGAGGAGCATCGTTGCAACCTTATTGTGTAGATCACCGCTAGAAAGGAGAACGCTTGACCTCCTTCATCTACTCCTACAGATTTGCAAGGATTCAAAGATATATGATCTCCCTTGGTAATACAACTATCTCACACATGATTTTCTGTGTTGTAGGTTTTGTGCACCAATCTTTGCATGATGATGAATACATATTAGGAAATTTGGGGATTTTGTTTATGTTCTTCTGCTGTGCATGTGATGTTGCCCCTAGATTTTCCTATAGTAACATGCTAAACATTATACATACTTCAGCCTCCTATGGACATATCCTTCCTATGCTGGAGAAAAAGTTCCAATACTCTATGGTTCGAGTTTCAACCACTTTCGAATGGCCACAAATAGTTCATTGTCTGCATACAATCTCTTATATGAGTATTAAATTCTTCGAGTTAGTAATTCCCCTCACCTATGTGAGCTTTGCATAACTCTTTTAGTCGTTGAGTAACACATCCCTCATTATACAGTCTTATCATTTTGCGCGCCCCACTTGTCTTGAGCACCGTCAAATTTGGTTGCCAACATCAAGTCGTAGCTTGAACTCAGCAATCCTAACTTTTATGTGTTATGCATTCTTCTCAACTCGCTTGTTCTCATAGTGCCTCTCATCCAAAGGGTTAGTTATTCATCTGAATGCCAATTTCGGATGCTCGCTTTTCTAAGTGACTCATTTTCCTATATCTCAATCCTCATTTCCCTCAAATGGTCATGCGTGTTGGCTACCATTAACATAGCCCCACTAAGTCTCTCATGTTTGCATGCCAAGTATTTCTAAGTGTGCTTGTCCCGCTTTGATACTGTCCGTCATGGACTTAGTTGGTTTTACTTAAGTTATGCGGTACCCTTATGTGTCTGTCTACAAAAGCTTAATCTCCCCAAAATCTCTTATAATCTCTTAAGGACTTATAAAAGAGAAGACGGTTTAGAGGAAGTGTTTAACTTGAGATCTCACGAGCAGCCATTTTAACAAATACTTGATGAATAATGCAAATTACAAACATTGAATTTGTAAACTTTGAATGGTCACACAACAAAAGGTCTAAAGTGACCCAGGGTCCAAATTGATCCACCACAACCAAAAGTCCCCGCAAGTGCCCACATAATACTAGTGTGGAATAAGATAATGAACCAACCATAGATACTACCTTAAAGGCCTTTCCAGTCATGTGTCACCCGGGTAACTCTTCGAAGTTGTGCTAGCTTACACTCTGTACCACTCTACGAAACTAACAAACCTCCAACATGGTTGCTTGGATGGTTTGATTCTCGATAGTTTTGTCTCTATACGACGATTACACGCAACCTATATTTACAAGTTTGAAACAACCACAAAAGCCAACCAAAATGAGGATACCAAGTTTACTACAAATCCTCCATATATGTAAAGTATGAACAAGACCGAAATATATAGACATAAACAAGCATTACATTGAACACTTTCTTTATAGTTTTGTTCGTAACATGAGCAGAGCTATATCTAGCTACATAAACTACGTTATGCCCGACAACATGGGGCTGGGCTATACCTGCAACATGGGTTGGGTTATATTTGGTCATCTGGATTGGGTCATGCTTAGTCATATAAGCTAAGCGTCATATAAGCTAAGTCATGCTTGGCCACATGATTGAGCTTTACTTGATCATATGAGTTGAGCCATCCCTGATTACATGGGTTAAATCATACTTGATCACATAAGCTTAGCTATACTTAGTGATATAGGTCGGGTTATGCATATCCGAGTTGGTTTAACCAATCAACTTAACACAAATCAAACTCCAATTTAATCTTTCTTATTAGATTATATTCTAATATTTTCAAAAGTACTTTAAAATATTATAAAATAATAATTAACCTTAAATTTATTTTATTTTTATAAATTAACTAATTTAGATTCATAATTCTAAACTTAAAACTAATTAAATCATAAAAATTCACACATAATTTCTTAAAATATAATATGTGTAATC
Source organism: Musa itinerans (assembly GCA_001649415.1). NCBI lineage: Eukaryota > Viridiplantae > Streptophyta > Magnoliopsida > Zingiberales > Musaceae > Musa > Musa itinerans. The sequence goes on from LVTN01000140.1 coordinate 167,808, forward strand.
GAATGAATTACAACTATATTAAATTAACTAATCACTCTAATATTATAATTCAATCATCATTATTTATTAATCATAAAAATTTAAAATTAAAATATTATTATGCATCATATAATTTATAATAATTTTAATATCAAAGAGTTTAAAATATGAATACAAATTGATTAAAAAAAAAATCCTATCTCCTCTCGAGATCCTTTACTCGAGGAATCTTCTCCTTTAAGTCTTCTAAGCTCCACGAGAAACGAGGAAGGAAGAACGTTAGAGAACACCAGCTCACTTTGAAAAGTAAATAATAATTTATTTTTTAATTTTATTTTATCTTCACACATAAAAATAGAATTATGATATTTAATTTTATGGTTCACACACAAAAATAAAATTTGAGTTATTTACTTTTTTTCTAAAGATTATATCACTCGAAACAAATAAATTAATAACTTAATTGATCAATAAAGAATTTAATTTATTCATATGATTAAGGAAATTAATTTTAATAATTTCCTTAATCGTATTGAACAAACACAAATAATAATAATTTAAATAAAGTAATATATTATTTTTGATAATTTAATTTATATTAAGAGAGAAAAAAATCATCGGTGATTAGAGTTGTAGAAAACTATCATTATTAAGTTGATTTGTAACACACTAATCACTTAATAAATATTTGGAAAGCAACCATTTGGTTCAATCATCCAATGTACTTTCCACAGATACGTATAAAATCCGATATTTTCTATAAATTCGACTCGGATTTGGACATTAGGTGAATCCGACTCCAATTGCTCGGTGAGGCCAATTGGAGTCGGGAATCAAAGAGTAACAAGAATATGTCTCTAATCTGACAACAGGGACGGAATCTTAAGCTGAATCCATTAACTTGATCGGGTTTGGATCCTTGATATATATCCGACATACGTGTATCAAAAATCCAATTTCTTCTATAATTTCAATTCGGATGCGGACGTTAGGCGGATCCAACCCGATAACACCCGACGCTGCAGCTGGTGCGTCATGTCTTCTTTGCTAATGGTTATTTCGTCGAACACGTTCTTTTCTTGCTCCGCAAGACAAGTAGAAGCAGGAGATCTACTGGAATCCCTTGTTACGACGAATAAGAGGGTTAGATCTCTTTATCTCTGCCCCTGTTCGGCTATTCCTTGTTGCCGCATCTTCTTCTTGATACCTCCTTTCTCATCCCAAAGATCTCTCTTCAGAAACCCTAAATCCTCCCTCTCTGGTTGGAAGACCAAGCGATCGCTCGGTAAATCAGAAGATGAAGATCACCGTGATGACCCCCGACGACCGGTTCATTACGCTTGACGTCGATCCCGATGAATCCGTAAGATCCGTTTCTTATGAAGCCCTATTTTATTGCAATTCTCTGTCGGAGATGACGGTAAAGATTCAATCTTTGCTGTAAAATTTCGTGATTGATTTTGAGTTGCTGTCGTGTAGGTTGAGAATGTCAAAGCACTGCTTGAGGTGGAGGTATGTGTGCTTTGAAAGCGTTTCGTTAGTGGAATTGTTGGGGATTATTTGTATGCTTTTGGTTATTCCGATTGGATGGTGGTTGTGGATTATGGCAGACGAATGTCTCTCTTCATCAGCAGCAGCTGCATTTCAATGGGAAGGAGATGAGGAATTCAGACCGGTTGAGCGCCATCGGTGTCGGTGATGGTGATATGGTGATGATGGTTCCTCAAGCTGCACGGTAGTTAATCAATCGCCTAACACTATCTGCTGAATTCGCTCATACTTTCATAAATTCTTAGTCAAGGTGATTAAATAGGAAAAGGTTTAACTTATATCTTATTTGGAGTAGTTTCTTTTCCTCATCGGATGCAGTTTGCAGTATGGTGCCGAGCTATAAGAGAAATACATTATGTCCTGTTGTAGCTTAGCAATCATTGGTAGTGACATCATGTCACTGAGATACTTGTGGGTTGGTGCCACGGATTCCTGGTGTGCAATAATTGATTTTTACTTAGAGAGTTTCCACAATCTATTAGAAGTTAAGGAGACTTGCTCTGGCTCTACAATGGCTCCTAGTCTTATTTATTGCACTTAATGGCAGTCCTTCGGTAAGTGTAGATTGAACCACATGATTATCGGAAGAATCACAATTTTTGCAAACTTGTGGTTGTGAAGTTACAAGAGAATATAGATAAGGCAGGACAAACAAAATATTCTAAAAGTTTTCATTAATTCGCTCTTAAAAAGCTGTACTTTGCAATGAAAAGGCTACATGAGTCTTTCTCAATGTGCTTCCTCCCCTCGGAAGAAGCATTGTCAATGTGGTGTCAGATCAGGCCATGGGATGTTAAGTCTGGAAAACTTGTCCATTATCTTCTGTGATATTTGTTCCTTAAATTTTCCAGAACTGATGTTTTACCAAGCTATTTTTTTCTTTCACCCTATTGTCACAAACGGTCGTCGTGCATCCGCAACAATTCCGTTCAACGAACCGTTCGTCACTTTTGTTCACATGTACAGCTGCTTGGCAGCATGTTTTGGTTTGGTTTTATGTTCTTTTGCTTGTAAAAATGTAAGTTCGAACAAGTTGCAGCGCTACAGTGTGATCGCTCATCGAACCGAGCAAAACAACCTAAAATGGCTCCGTTTCACGTGCCATGGGCTGTTTTCTGTAGTCCGCTGCTGCACGCGAAACGTCAGCCATCTCAGCACCCTGGAACCACCCGAGTGGCATCATGGGGGATGGGGTTTCGGTATAGTGTCGGGCGTTGAACAATCTTTTGCAAGTTCGCACGTTATCTTGACGGGAACTTGTTGTCACGCCCGGCACCCAGTGAACAGCTGTTTGTGGACTTGTAGCTGTTCGTTCAACCTTCTAAATTCCTTGTTTTCCTCCTCTCACTCTTTTCTCTTTTGCATGCAAGGTGTTCGCTGAATTGCTTGTAAAGCTTCCCCTTTTCGCGAGACATCGGGACTTGTCCGTAGCTCGTTCTTTGAACTAATTAACTTTCTCTTTTACAGGTCCTTCGGGACCTGCGAGAGGTTGCAAGTGGGCTGATCTTTGCGGACGCATATCGCAAGGGCGAGGCGCGACTTAGGCAATGCAAACTAAGTTCACGCCTTTGCCACAAGGGTGCCTTATGACTTAGGCAATTCCAGCTAAATCCGTGACACTATTCTACTCTTTACTCAAATTCAACAAATAGATAACCAACACATCCAACAATGGATATGCATAATTATAATCATCTCGTTTCTTGACTGAGGTGGTCCTTGCTCCATGAGATTATATTAATGGATCTGATTTTAGTATTCTAGCATTCTTCTTGTGTACATAATTCATCCTGCAGAATTGTTCTACTTAATCTAGGCTTTAGCTATTGCAATTGATCCAAGTAATTCTACCTGAGATGTTCAGTTCCTTCTTTTCAGGGCATCATCTGATGAACTAACTTTAAATACCGATGGGTCGGCTGTGAATCCTGCATCCTTTCGGCATCATGTTAGGCGTGACTCTCAGTTGATAACACAACTTCTTCAGGTAGATCACAGATGATGGTCTGCTGAAGTATTTTGTATGATAAATATTAGAAACTTGCTTCACGCACAAGCAATTAAGCTCTATTACTTATAGAGTATCAGTTTTTTTGCAGTTGATTTAAATGCAATCCCACTTTCATTACATTTGTCTTGTTCCTTAGATATAAGAGAACAACTTAGAACAATTTAAAAGAGAGTTCAATCAAGGGGTTTAGTAACTGACTATGGTACATTGGAATCTACACGAGGAACCACACAATGAGGTTATGACTCATGGAGTTTGGATGCTATGATTCATATGGTCTAAAGTTAAAGAGTGAGGGCGAGAGGATGGGAGGAGGTGGAGGTAGAGGTGATAATGACAGGTACTAGTGGGGGGAACAGGAGGTGGGTCAGCGGTGATGCCAACGAGGAGGTGATGGCAGGACAAGGAAGTGTAGTGATGCGGAGGGGTGGAGGTGCCTAAGGAGAAGGGCAGGAGGAGGAGGAAGTGCTGGCCAAGGACGAGGAGGAGAAGAGTAGAAGGAAAAGGTGGGGCAAAAGGAGACAATGGAGGAGAGAGAGGGAAGAAGGAAGAAAAGTTTTCAATAACTGTCAATTAATTATAAATATATAAAAAGGACCTACTACAACTTACTGCTATGTACGTCCTGGTACCAGTTAGTTACTTTACTGCCTGTTAAGTCGATTGGATCAGGTAAAATTGCTCACTTGGCATACTGATTGACCATCATACTGGCAGATGCCTGTTTGTAGGTATGCTCAGAATTACAATCCCTATTTACATCTTCACTCAACCAGCCTGGGTTTACTTATGCATGACCTCAAATTTTTTGTTACTATGGAGTTCAGTTTATGTCACATTCAAGTGAGCATGCCAGTCCTATTGTTTTGGTGGATGTATGGTTGTAAAAAGAAATCAAATAATGATAAGATGTTTGCATATCCATATCCATATCTTTTGGTTAAGTGATATAATTGCAAACAATATTGGAATTAATAACTATATTTGTCTTGAGCAGGTACAATAATTTTTGTTTAGTATTAGAAACCCAAATAGTTGAGACTTACGGCTTTGTTGTTGTTGTTGTAATATTAGAAACCCATATTTGAAATAAAATTGTGTATCATATCTCAGTCTAATCCTTGCATGTTCTTAGAAAATGTAAAGTTGTACTTTAAATAGACTTTATAACAAAGGTAAATAAGCAATAAATGGTTGAGAACTAGTTCCAACACATCCATTTTTTAAATAGGAGAGCTTAAAAGCAAATATGAGTATGAAAAGAAAGGTTAGAAAAATAGACCATAGTGATAGACCTCCCAAGTTCCAAGTTACCCTTTTCTCTTTTAGTTAATATTTCTGTTTATCATATGCCTTCAAACATCTGGATGCAGCAGGATTTAACCTTATATCCATATTCATATGTGAAAAATTTTGATTAGCAACAATGGATATGAATATGTATTAAAGTGGATTTAGAGGGATGCTACCTGAACCCATTCAGACCTAGGTGGATGCCAAAGATTCTGAACAATTTAGGTAAATGGTAAATGCACTGGAGTTGATGGTTTGTCCTTTTTTATTTGTGCACTACTACTTTGGGTCTATGTTTTTTTATTTTGGAACATTGTCTATTCTACTCCTTTTTTCACTTCGTCTGTCGATATTAACTAAGAAGCTTGCAGAATGATCCACCAATGGCACAAGCTATACTTGGAGATGACCTCAATGAACTTCAGAGTATCTTGCGAGAGCGCCATCGGCTGAGAAACGAATTACAGCGAAAGCAAGAGGAAGAGCTTGTAAGTAGTTGGTTTCAGCACTTCTGATGTTGCCTGCGCTTGACTCTGTTGGCTTTGGTTCTAGCAAATTTCCCTCTGATTGAGGCAAAAGATGCAATATGTTAGTATTACTTTAATTTGATAATATTTTCAATCGTCACTGTTATGTCACCACCTAATGTGACCTAACTAGTGACAAATTAGCTGGAAAAACGAATCATTTTAGCAAACACCGTCTATCCTATTTGTGAATTTCACCTTTAAAGCTTCCAATTTAATATGCTATGATGAAAAATTATAGTACCTTTATGCACAAACAGTTGGAGCCACTTTAGTTTAATAAATCTAGTCAATGGCAGTCATGATTTGATAACAGGTAAGCAATACATATCATATCATAGAGGACAGTGATGCTATACTATTGCCAGCCAACTACAGAATAGCACTAATCTACATTCATGCCATTTATGGTTGGCATTGCAGTTAATTCTCACCTGTCGCTCTAGCTACACAATAAGAAATTTGGTGGGCTTGAGACCAATTGACTGGTTGTGGCCACATCATCGTCCACGTCTTTTCTTTCATCGTATGTTTCTTTGCAATCCCTTTGATGACCTCCTATTGCTATTGTTGGATGGCCCTGGTCAGCTGCTAGTATATATATTGCTGAGGCATGCATGCCATATCAAGAAAAGAGATGGAATTGAGTTCTTATGGGGCAAAACTGCTCCTACCTCCAATGCTGATTTAAGCTTTGGCAAGGGCAAGGCTATCTCTGACATCCATGAACATCACCTTTGCAGGTCTCCACTGGTGCTTTATTGAAAATCAAAGCCAATATCATAGGAAGAGTCAACAATAGTTGGCAGGGTCTGGGGTCTAGGTTTTTGTTGTGGCTTTACCATTCACAATTGTGAACACCACTGGGCTTGTTTTATGCAATTCTTCTCTCATTCACATTGGACATATTAAATAGACTAATCCAATTAACTTATTACAATTTACAAGTTCTATCACAATAAGATCATGACATTTTGCGTTTTTATGTGTAGTTTGGTGAACATGTTTTTGGCATATTTTGGTGATAGTACATTTTGTTTGATAGAAGCATGATCTGTATCTTTTTAACTTATCTGCATGCTTTTCTAACATCCTGATGATTGACATGGTAATGATATTATATGTCCAGGCTCTGATGTATGCTGATCCTTTTGATGTTGAAGCTCAGAAAAAGATCGAGGCATCTATCAGACAGGTTCTTTGTCTCATAATGCCTTTTCATCTTACTGATCAGGCTATAGTTATCTTGGTCATCTAATTGGAAATAGAAAGCTTTGTATAAAAGCCTGTTAGATGATACTCTAGAAACATGCTATCTGCTTTTTTATTTTATAAAATATTAGATACTTTGCTTTAATTCTAAATTCTACTGTTTTCTCTGTCATTTTGGGCAAGAGGCTTGTGCAATTGCTTTTAACCTAAACTAGAAGACACTTGATCATTTGTTTGATGAAAATGATTTAGTTCTTAGACTTAATGGTAAGAACACTTTTCTTGTTATTTTATTTAAAATGCAGTTCATCACTCAAAGATCAACTTTTATTGCAAAGTCATGAATCACGCCATATGATACTAATATTTAAGTCCTGAATCCATATTTTTTTCCAAGAAAAGAAATTTTATTTACTCCTAAATCGGTATGTTGTTAACATTTCTCTGTAAAGATTACAAATTCTATAGCATATAGTTACGTTTTTCTTAATAAATTGCTTTTGAAGAAATAACTACATTTTGCATGCCATGATATCAATAGATATCACATTGCAGGTAATCTTTCTTATAATCCAATAACTTTGCACCATTTTATAAGGTGCTCATATAAAATTCTCATAGTGATATGACCAATCATGCTGTTATTTGCTCATTCAGTGCATGTAGCATACATTTATGGATATGTTCTCTACATTTTATGTAAGCATTTGATAGACTCAATAGATGCCAGTAGCCAGTGAGCCTCTTCAAGAGAGAAGTATTCACAATCTGAGCAATGATTGAACTTTTCTAGCATCATATATTGACCCTTCTATGTTTTAATTCTTCCATGTTTGCAACATTTATCTGTGCATGCTGAGTTTCATATTAGCTTTGAGTTAGACTACCACAGTTTCAAATATCATGAATTCATAGTCAGATAATAGATGTATGGATCTAGTAGCTTGTTGCTTTAGTCCAGGTCTAGTTAGGATTTGAGTTTGAAAGTTGAAACCACTAAAGGATATTTGTGCATGCTTCAGATGGAAGAGCTTCATACAGAATTTTTCAAATGGGTCATGGACTTTAACATCATAACCATGTTGAAATTGGAGTATTTTTTGTTTATTAACCTCTGCATGGTAAAATGTTTGGTGCTTATTTTATCTTTTCTATGCTTAGTTGCTAATCAACAATCAAATTTCAGAAAGGAATTGATGAAAATTGGGAGGCTGCTTTAGAACACAACCCTGAAGCTTTTGCACGAGTGGTATGTTGTATGCTTGTTAGATTTCTGTTTTATTTAGAATTAATCTTTGTTTGTTTTTCATCTTATACCGTCCTATTTGTAGGTTATGTTGTATGTGGATATGGAAGTCAATGGAGTACCTTTGAAGGTATGTCAAATCCTAGCATCCTATTTGTCTTAGAGCCATGACATTATTTTCTTTATTATCGTACTGCTCCTTTCTATGCTGACGATGAAATTTTGTTTACCTACAAGTACATTATCTATTCATTCTCAATTATGCATTTTAATTTATTAATTGAAATTTTTGGATAATAATGTGGGATAAATTACTCACATTTCAGAAAACTCTGTTACTGACTCTAATAAGTTTCTCAGCATGACTTCAATATTAGAATACTTGGAGAATTATCAAAAGAAGTTTGTATAATTGCCTCAAAATTTCTTTGCACATCAAATTTAGGGCAAGTTAATACTGAATTCAATCAATGATACATCAATCCAGGGACTTGCCTAAGTACTATCCTATTATATCTGAAGTTATCGTGTATCTTCTTATACTTATATGTTAAAGATGTATGATATGGTCTTAATTGTTTAGAGTTTAGACTTCAGATAGTTACTTTGATATTGTTCTCCAGTCATCTTTTTTTATTCTTCTGTTCATTATTTTTGCTAATTACTTGACGGCCGAAGACTCCGTACACCCTGACACCAATTCTTGGCAAGCTATGGACAACTACTCTCCAAAAGTAATGAGCTTAGACTGTTTAGTGCGAACATAAAATTTTCTTCTTGCCAAATATCTTGGATGTGGGTACTGATATACTATCTCAAATTATAGCCTACTTAAAAATGTGGTATTATAATATATTAAAACAATTTGTTTCATGGCTAGCTTTCAGTAACATGGTATCAGTTATATAACCTCCTACTGTAGGCAATTCAGCACAAGAGACTGGCTTAGCCATGAATCTGGCATGGCCATTTGGTGCTGCAATCTTAAAGTTTGTGTAGATGGTAAACAAAGACTCCAAGTTTGTTAAGGGAGCCCACAAGAATGTGGAAGAAGACATGAAAGCAAGTTTTGGTTTGGTAAACCTTATCCATTCTAAGACACAGATCATATGCCAACAAAAATTATTGTCAGATAAGCCTACCCAGGCATGTCATGTACTGAGCCTAATTAAGTTCTGATTGGTGAAGATTGATTTCAGAAACTACTAGCATGATCTTGAAATGGGGAAGTTTGCATTTTTTAAGATATTCTACCATTCAAAATTCAGCCATGTGAATCATGTTTTTTTCTATCTATATATTTTGTGTGAACAGTTAGATGTAAATCATTGGTTCTTCAAATTGTATCCTGCTCCTTACAGATACATCAAATACTATAACTCTTTGATAAACAACTGGGGACAAATATGCTTTTTCAGATTTGCTGAAACATAAACTTTCATCAAAATAGTGTTGCAACTATTCTAAGATAACTTGCATGTTCCTTATGAAATAGAGCCTACACTCATGTATATATTTATGGAGAAACCTTCAATTTAGTTACCATCTTTCTGCTGAAAGGCATTGGATTAATTTCCCTCTTGTTCTTAGTTTTAGTTGGTCTACTCTTAGTTTCCCCTGATTTATTAGGATAGTTAGTTAAGATTTTATTTTAAATACTTTTTCACTTCTCTTTCCAGGCTTTCGTTGATAGTGGAGCACAATCTACAATAATCTCGAAAAGCTGTGCTGAGCGTTGTGGGTATGTTCAGTGATTTTTTCACATCAGTGGCTATTGTTTTATTATAAATTGGGGTTATGTTGTATGCATCTGACCCTCATCAGTTCCCGTGGTGGAAGGAGCCTCATACACCAGGCTTCCCCTTTTTTTCTTTTGATAGATTGACATGCGGATGGACATCATCGAGATAAAATCACTATACACAGAGAACATGTATGATCATATGTGTATAGTTACTTGCAAAGTTTGCAATTTCATATACCTATCAGTCCATGCTGGTGTACCATGTCAGTATGCTGGTATGTACCAAGTTTTGAAAAAAACCATAAAAAGGCTACAAAACAGGGAAAAAAAAGAAATTTCCGAATAAGGAGCCTGTATCGTCCTGTACTAGATGGTATCAACCTTATACCAGGCGTGCTGGGTGGTACAGGTTCTGTACTGCCAAATGTAGATCTGTTACTGGGAATACCACCTGGAATACCTTGTATTAGTCATGCGTACCAAGCCATACCACACGGTATTGCAAACCTTGACTACTTGTTTATTTACAGGCAGCATGTTGTTTGATAGATATGTAAGCTTTGTTGCATATCAACTGAAGATATGCCTATTCTCTTATGCAACTTAATGAAGGCTAAACTGTTATATCCTGTTTCTCTGAAGCACTTTGTTCTGTTTCTATATCAGGCTATCGAGACTACTTGATCAGCGTTACAAGGGCATTGCTGTTGGGGTTGGGCAATCAGAGATAATAGGTCGAATACATGTAGCACCAATTAAGGTTTGTTTGCACGTTTTTAAATTTTTTGCTTATGAGCTGGTCTTTTCCACCATTTCATCTAGCATTGAAGCTTTTTGCTTTCTATTGAAGCCAATTGTATTGCATCAGTTTACTAATTTGATTTTAAATAACATGAACCAGGGTTTTCCTTTAATACTTTCATCTTTGTATAACATACACCAAACTTTTTTATTGCCCCACCACTTAAATACTGCCATCTGGTAAATGGTAAAGTAATTTGCAAGAGGAGATGGTTGTGTAACTTATCCCCTTGGCAGCCTTTTTGTACTTCAAATTATTTATTTTTTGGCACAAATTATTATATAAATATTTGTAACTTCTATTTATCTACACTGTTGACACATTCTTTAACTTAGACCTGATGATTCTTCTGCTTGTCCTATTTTGCAATCAATAATTAGTAGTCTTTCTTGATCACAGATTGGCCATGTATTTTATCACTGCTCCTTCACTGTGTTGGATGCACCCAATATGGAGTTCCTTTTTGGGCTTGATATGCTGCGTAAACATCAGGTAACATTCTAGCATAATTGGAACTCTTATATTACCTAATATATCCTGACCTTTCAAGTACTCTTTATGTTTGACATTTGCAGTGCATAATTGATTTGAAGGAAAATGTTCTAAGAGTGGGTGGTGGAGAGGTTTCAGTGCCATTTTTGCAAGGTATATTTGAATGTTCAAGAAGCATATGATTCATCACCCTGGTCCTTTTCTTTTGTATTGGATGTGTTAAATTTAGTTCTTTTTGCTGGTTGCTTACCATGTTTGTGGTTTTGTTTGTCAAAAGTGTATTGTAATACCACTACTTATTTGCTATGTAACTTTCTTTTACTACTAAGTTGGAATGGTTTTGAATGGTTCAACTAAAATGACATTTTTTGCAGAGAAAGACATCCCCTCACATATCCGTGATGAAGAAAGATACTCAAAGCAAGCTTCTCTTGGCCCAGGATCTGCTCCAGTAAGCAACACTTTCACATGGATAAACTTTCCCATTATTTCAATTCCTGCACCTCTCTGCTGTGCAGTCTTTCACTTGTTTTCATATCCAGTGTATCACACATCTGTGTTTTTATCTTCTGCAGCTTATGATGAAAATGTAAACTTATAGTTGGAAAATTAATTTGTAATGACAGATGACATGCTTTCTTTGTGGAGCATTATGATTTGCAAATTTAATTTGTCAATTTTTAGTGCATGTGACAATTGACTAACCAAATCAAATTCTTTAATTAATCATCTAGCATAGAAACAACAAAAGCAAATTTTCTGTCTGCCACCATGTGTGACCAAAATGCACAAGGACATCTATTAACAAAGCCCAGTGCCAGAAGTATGTCCTTGTGTTTTTTTTCTCCTGCACAGTGTAGTTATAACTTCTTTGTTAGCTCCAGCAGTAACTGCCAGGATTTCTTACTGGGTTACTTTTCCACTTTTGCCTTCCAACACTGCAGCTGTGGCCTTCCTTTTTGTAAATACCTGCGATGAAAGTTCCTTTAGGAATGATAATTTTGAAAATAGTTGGCTGCAATCTTTACTTGATTGCATGCACCATGCACTTCCACTAATGTTGTTAGCCTGCCATGCTGTTGTATTGCCTCAAATTTTGTGTTGTGGATCTCTGGAAAGATATAAAAATTATTAGGAATGGATCAGCAAATTTGACAGGTGTTTCTGCAGTGCCATGAGATTATGCTTTATTTTTCAGCAAAGATATCTGTGAATGCAATAAGAACCTTATTTTAAGCTCCGATTGTGGGGCAATGAGATTATGCTTTATTTTTCTGCATTGCCAGGGGATTGTACTTTATTTTTCAGCTAAGATATCTGTGAATGCAGTAAGTATATTATTTTAAGCTCAGCTTGTGGAAATTCGTTAGTCATGATTGAAGTTGATAAGATGGATAAATATTGCATTAGAAAACACAAGACATAGCTATACTAGGAAAATTGTCAGTCTTAAAATATTGGGGTGGCCAAGAATAAAGGCACTTTAAGTTGTATTTTAGGATCCAGATAACACAAGACAAAATAAAATGGATGGCCATTGTGAACATAATGAAGCTTGCAGTAGCAGCATATATAGAAGTTAGTCAACTAATTTTCGTACTACTACTTGCTAGTTTAACATCAAATTGTTGCATATTCTATACTTGGATTAGATCTGCAATTTCTAGTTCTACTCCAGGTGTACTTGCTATGCTTTTCATTCTTGTTCTGTGGTTCTACTTCATTAAGTTCTCCATAGGTTCACATATCTTGTAAATCTGCTACCACCGCTATGCTACATCCAAACAGCTTCTTGACAGATTATAGTGCTAGTTCATTGTTTTCATTTGGAGTAATTATCTAAGATTTTATCGTATATCATTAATTTGCATTCTGTAATGCCTTAGGAATCATCAGGTGCACAAGAGAAGACTCTGGATATCTCTGCAAAAAGCCAGTCTTCTGGTTAGATTCGCAACATCTTCTCTATAGCTTCCTTGCTTTTTATGTATTTATGTGGTGTCCTTATAAGTCTTTTAATTCTCAATCTCATGTTACGACATCTCTTTGTGTGTGATCATTAATGATCACTTTGTGATGCCTTTTTGAACTTCTCTTTAATTCTTTGTTTGCAGGAACCCCTCCAAATGATCGTACACAGGTGAATGCCTAGTACTATAAATACTTTTTAAAACTTGTGTATGTAAAATGTTTGTGTAAGCATCTTCTACAGAAAGGTTCCTAGATATGGTTATGCAACTAACAATGGCTGTTTTCTAATACTAGGTTTCACGTGCTTTTATTTTTTCATACTAAATTCTCCTGTTGCCTTCTGTTTCATGGATCTCCTGTATAAGCTGAAATTTAATTTATTTATATTAATCAACTCTGTATTTTATTGCATGATCAGGCAGTATCAAAGAATGATCTAGCCATTAATTGTTTTTGCTGCAATTTGCTGTAAGCTCAAAGATGATATATTCACTTGTACCATTTGATTTCAGACCAAATTTCATCAACTGGTCGTCCCTTGCTTTGTGTTGTGTTCTCTATTGTCATGTATACGGACAAACTTTTCACAAGCTACCTATGTTTGCCTTTTGTTTTTTTGGAATTTTTGCACAATGCTGAAAACCAGTAAGCTGGGGAACTATAGAGATATATTAATGACACCTATCTATCAATTTCACCTTCTATGATTTCAGGCCAAAAATTTCTTCAAATGATCTTTTCTTGCTTGGTGTGTTTGATCATCATTAGATACATTGACAACAACCTAGTACTAGCTAGTTATCCCATACAGGAAAACCCTTTATCGAATTAATAACCTTTTTTACATGGTATTGTGCCATTATTTGTAGAAATGTGTATGACTATGACCAACAGTTTTTTACTCGGTTCTTGATGTTGCCGTATGTGATGCTTATGTTGGCACTCGTGTTCATTCTATACAGGATGCTGATTTTGAGGCAAAAGTCAATAAGCTTGTGGAGCTTGGATTTGACAGAGCATCAGCAACACAGGCCCTTAGACTGTTCAATGGCAATGAAGACAAAGCTGCTGCATTTTTATTTGGTGGTTAAGCATTTTATTTTCTTGAATTATAAACTATTCATTTGGGAACCAGAACTAAGTTGCTCAACCAAACAAGCATCAATGGATGTTTCCTGCCAGGGCATGTTTATATTTGAGAATTCTGATCAGAAAGGGTCATTTTCCGTCACAACATTGTGAATTTAATATTTTGCATCATGAATTGCTTTATTTGACTGGAAACACACAAACGTTGGCAATTGTATTTGTCTTTAGAAACTGTGTTGGTTCTTTTGCCGAATGCTCATGCATCCTGTCGATCTTGGTGTTTTGGTTTACATGAGATATTAATGACCCCTTGTCCAATTACAATAATATGTGCTTTGGTTTATTTGATCTGCGTTGTAAAAACTACATTGATTTTTTAGAAAACAAAGATTCATCTTTTTGGCTGCAACTTTCATTAGAACATCTGGATATTTAAGCACCATGTCAAAATTTCCATGAGATCAGTCAGTATTACACGGTCAATAGACACAAAGGTTCGTGCCCCTGCAGCCGGGGAAGGTATTTAGATTTTTTATTAGGGTTACAACTTACATCAAAAAAGGAAAAAAGAATTAAACACTATTCCCAATTTATAGGCTTAATGAGCGACAAGCAACGGACTGTTCCACATTGGACGATCCATCTTCTGGTCCACCCGATTTGTTAAAACATAATTGATGACTTCTGAATTTTCACCGAAGGCCATCGAAAGGACCCTTTGATGCAACAAATACTTAGGATCAAAATCATCGACGTTAATCATATAATTTTTTTCCACCGTTGACTTAGTATAAAACATCGTTCAAGTTAATTAAAAAATAATTAAATATCTTTTGCGTGAAATTTTCTTAAATCCTTATTCAACTCACATCACCAACCTTATTCGATCGATTCACCATCCCATCTTACCATCCCATCTTAAAAAGGAATCAATTATCTTGACCGATAAATTTTTTAATAATTTATCATAAAATCTTTAAGTTCGAATCTCCTTTACATGAATGACCACAAAAAAAAAACATCTTTAAGGCACTCGGTGCCCAAATACTGAGCTGCAACAATAGTGGGACTTTAATGAATATAAAATTAATGAAAGAGATAACAATGCCAGAATCATCTCAATGATATCTGAGAATGCTTGAACAAACAAAAGAACATGATTGGTTAATGAGATTTTTCCATGAACAAACTTCTTATCCAACAGGGAAAGCTTTACATGTTAGAAAGATTGAACCCAAGAGACCTTTAATTGAAAGTAATAAAGAAGTCACATGGGGTAAATTAACAAGCCTACAGAATGTTAGTGATATATCGCGTACGCACCTACCTCGAACCACATAAATTGTAATCCATGCATGACTAATTGATTTCTTTCTGCCAAAATCGACAGACATATTTTGCAGATCAAGTTGGTGGCAACCAAGAAACAGCCTTCTAAGCAGTTGGATTAACTGAATAAAGGAAATTAATGGCTGTTTTCCTAGGAGAAACAAAGCAACAAATGACTGTAATGATGCCAAGTTAGAGATAGCACCAATTGAGCATAAGATGTAGCAGGCTTATATAAGTTGAAAACAAAGGCAACTGGATAACCCCAAATGTTGGAAATAAAGCCTTGTTCTTCTTGTTGGTTGATTCAAGAAATTTAATGCAGTGGATTTGACCACTGAACATACGTCAAGAAGCATCAGATCCAGCAAATACAAGAAATGTAAGGCTTTTGAATCAAAGATGAACAATCCATTGAAATATTAAACATCGTGTACAACTAAAACCATGCAACTTCTCACTTTTGATCTACCAATATGGAGCAGAAGATTGCTTTAGAAAATTCAGAAGGAAATTGCAACAAGGGAAGCCCCCTGATATTGGGCATGTGATTAATTTCGATGACTGAGACATAAATCGTAATCAAATGAACTTAAACATGATCTCAACCATTCTTTGAGTTTTAAACAGTAGAATCACTCTTTGATGGCATACTGAAGGATTATAACCAAGACTTGACATAATAAGCCCGAGGCATAAACAACAGAAGGATGTTCATGAAATGGCACTCCTTCTTCATATGGTGTATATCCTCCATTATGATAGTAAAGTTCATGAAACAATTGCCTGAGTCATAGGAATGCAAAATGCTTCTTCATAGAAGCTCACTGGAAATTTGGCACTGGCAAGCAGAATCTAAATAGTTTCCCTGGTATAGCGTTATTCAAAATCAGATCCCAACTAAAGAAAAAAAGCAAGAAAAATCCAATAAATTTCATACCTCCTATTGCAGACAGAAATCATCATTTTCATCTCTGATATTTTGTTGTCAAGGTAAAATAACAGTGCATCAATTATCTAGCACTGGGTAGAGGCCTTTCACTATCTGAATCAGCAATTCTGTAAGAACTTCAAAAAAAAAAAAAAGAGATATGCCCTTAGAGATAGTGACACATCTTAATGCAACTGATCTGAGAATTTAACAGAATAGGTGCAATTGGAAGCAACAGAAAGAAAAACAATAACATTATCATGACCAACGCATCTATAACCACACTATTAGCATCGATAGAAAGTGTATGAATCCACTGTCTAACTCCTCTTGCAGCAGCTCCAATATAAGCCTGGGTCTCTTCACCAAACTCTTCCGAGATAATTCTTATTCTTGAAATAGGTCTCTCCCACCACTGCTCCCCCTAGTTCCAGCATGGCCTGCATGGAGATATGACATGTTCTCCACCTCCAATTCCACCAGATATAGCTCTCTTCAATTTCTCAATCATCCTCTCCCTTGTACCACCAGATACACCATGTGTACTCATCAGAGTCACACTAATGCAGTATCTATTCTCTTCCAACCTCTTCTCTCTACCATCAACCGAATAACTTAGTGAAAACCATTGATACCTGAGACTTAATCACTTCTGATTTCATCACCTTTTCCACCCATAATTTTTACTCCAAAAACTCATCTTTTATACGGTACACAATCTCGTGTCCCAGAGATCCATTTTCCTCAGTCTGTGAAATCCCACTATTGCTGGAGTGTTTTCTGCTGCATGAGATTATGGATGTTGAGAAAACCATTATTCCTGGAGGGCGAATACTGAGGAGGTAGATAAAGTCCTTTAATTTGATTTACACAAAGGCGATATCGAGTTCCCTCTGACATAATTTTTTTCTATAAAAGAAATATTAAATTTTTGTGCTCCAAGTTCTAAAATTATCCAGCCTCAACAGTAAATTGCCATTTAAGTTTCAAATTTGTAGTAATTGAAACCACATTTCTTGGTCTCCTCAAAATGTTCAGTGTTGCAATGAAGTATACATATTTGTACTCCAGAATTTATTCCTTTCTTTCATGTGTTTAGTTTACTCTTAGGTTGTGGAAAATTAATAGCCGAAACGTATAGGAAATTCATCCTTGGACATCCATGTGATATGAGAGAATTGAAAAAAAAAAATTGAAAATTTGGATTGTTATAGGCAAAAGTTAAGGTTAAACAGAGAATATGTTGTGTTGACTAAAGACTAAAAGAGACATGGTATTTTTTTTCCTTTTTATTGGTTATTCATGAATTATGGTATTCTTGCTTTTTCCAAACAGTGCTAGTGCTCATACATACGATTAAATAGAGCAAAACAATAAGCTTTCCATCTTTCTTTTTTACTATGTACAAGATTCCATTTAAAAATATACCAAGTTGTCCACACTATTTACATAGTTCATTTACAAGTTTTCTTTATTGGAATAGGTGGTATGCAACGAGGAAACATTAGCAACAGCAGTTGAATAGAAAGAAGCATTGGTATATTTAAAGTGATGATAGGAAATAAAACTAGGGTTCCCAGTACTGACCCGTATTGCTCGATACGGGCTGTACATATTGGTCTGATAGGGGATTGATATGTAGACTGCCCTCTATTGAGCGATACCATATCCTAACCCCATATCGGGTGATACGAGGTCTGTACCAAGCGGTAATGATCGAAATCTAATTGTTACCGACTAGTACTAGTCGTAAACAATCGGATTTCGACCGTTACCGATCAAAGGCTGAGATTGTTAAATCTCGGATTTTGATGATGAAATCAATTGGTAAATTATTTGATCCAATTTGTATGTTGAAAAAAGTGTACAGGATTAACTATGATAGCGATCAAGGCATAAAACAAAACGAAGTGCCGAAGTCAAGATCGAGATTTCGTTGGGAGTTTGAGAGTTAGTCGGGAGTCCGGAGGTTTGTCGGAAATGCTGCCGGAATGGACCAAGAATAAGCTCGTCGGAACTCGCCAAGAAGATTGTCGTGAAGTCCAGGAGCTTGCCGGGAGTCCGTTGGAACATTGCCGAGTGATCGTCGGAAGTCCGTCGGAAGTTCGTTGGAAGCTCGTCGAAAGAAACCTAGACTTACTAGACTTGTTTTGTTTAGCGTATGCCTTAAAAATCGTAGTTAGCACATAATTAGGGTTAGGTTTGGGAGGTACTCCCATTAACCCTGTTAAGGGCCAACTGGGCCCGTAATTGGACTGGTTTGGGTCGGATTTAAGGCCTAACTAGGTTGCTGGAAACCGCCCCAGGGAGCGGTCTCCCAGGTGGTCTGGGCGGTGGTACCGCCCAGACTGAGCGGTGGTACCACCGACAATTATTATTACCAGGCGGTGGTACCACTAGAGCTCAGTATCCGAGACTATGTCAAGCAGTGGTACCGCCCAGTGTCAAAGTGTCAGGCAATGGTACCGCCCAGTATTGACGATAGTACCGCCAGTACCCCAGAAACCCGGGATGAGACTTTTTGGCTCCAAATTTGAAGTCATTGAGGCCTATAAATACCCACTCTTTTTTGCATAAAAGTGCAACAAAGTGATATCAAAGTGTGAAAAAATCTTCGAGTGTTGGAGTGTAATAAGTGTTGTAAAAGTGAAGAAGTCCTCTTTCTCTTTAGCTTTGTAATCATCCAAGAAGAGGTGTGAGGCTTGTAAGGGTTGTCTTCTAAACCCGTGAAAAGGAGAAACCACTGTAAAGAGGTGGTTGGTCTTCGCCTATTGAAGGAAGACCATTAGTGAACGTCGGTGACCTCGACGGAGGAGAAATCGGAAGTGGATGTAGGTCGGACGACCGAACCACTATAAAATTGGCGTGCTCTTGGTGTGTACTTTACTTTTGCTGCATTACGTCATTGCAAATTGTCCAATCCCCTCTTCTCTACTCACTTACAAGTTTATTCAAGTTAAACATATTCTCAAAACGGTTTTTCATAGAACTAAGAGTTTCACCGTATGAAGTTTTCCAAAATCGTTTAAATTGATCGTTTTTATCCTCAGCACTAATTCACCCCCCCCTCCCCTCTTAGTGTCGTTCTTGATCATAACAATTGGTATCAGAGCGAGGTCAACGTCACTCTTATTTTGGTTTGAAACCCAAGAGAGATGGCATTTGCCGACAACCAAGAGGGTCACTCAATCACATGTCTACCCATGTTCAATGGGACGGATTACACCTATTCGAAAACTAGAATGCGGATTTTCCTAATTTCTATGGATTTTGAGTTATGGAACATTGTGAAAAACGGCTTTCAAAAGTCCTCTCTTCCAATGAACGATTGAAATGAGTTGGAGAAGAAGACTTTCTCTTTAAATGTCAAGACATGAATGCCTTGTTTTGCGTTTTAGATAAAAATGAGTTCAATCAAGTGTCTATTTGTGAAAGACTTTTGATATTTAGCACACATTCGAAATCACTCACAAAGGCACTAGTAAAGGAGTCCAAAATAAATCTTTTAGTATATACTTATGAATTGTTTCAAATGAAACCAAGTGAGACCATTGGAGACATGTACACCCGATTTACGAATGTCGTCAACAGTTTAAAAGTGCTTGGTAAAAATTTTTCTAATTTTGAACTCGTTAATAAAATATTGAGATCCCTTCCAAAGAGTTGGGACCCTAAAGTAACGGCTATTCAAAAGGCTAAGCATTTAAATAATTTCCCTCTCGAAGAACTTATCGGATCATTAATAACCTATGAGATGACTTGCAACGCTCATGAAGAGCTTGAGAACAACTTTCCAAAGAACAGGAAAGATATGACACTAAGAACTTATGAAGACCACTTGAAAGAAAGTTCAAGTGATGAGGACTATGATGATGACTTGGCACTCTTGACAAGAAAGTTCAAAAAATTCATAAGAAAAAATAAATCTAAAAATGACACTAAAAATAAAATTGAACCTAAGAAAGAATAATTTATATGCTACGAATGCAAGAAACCGAAACCTTTCAAAAGCAAATGTCCCCAAGTGAAAGAGAAACAACTAAAGAAGAAGAAGACCCTCAAAGCAACATGGAATGATTCGAGCGATTCCGAAGATGAAGAACAAAGCAACAAGGAAATCACCAACTACGCACTAATAGTTATCAAAGATGAGGTAAGTAGTTCATTAGATGCAAATTTATCTTTCAATGAGCTTTCAAGTGTTTTTCATGAATTGTTCGATGAATGTAGAATATTGAGCAAAAAGTATAATTCTTTGAAAAAGGAGTATGGCTTTTTAAATAATGAACTTGAAAAACTTAAGCATGATAATCCTTCATTGCCTCCATGCACCAAGTGTGAACACTTAGAGGCACTTGAGAAGGAAAACTTGCTACTCAAAGAAATTCTAAAAAAGTTTAAGATTGATAGCAAGTCCTTAAACATGATCCTTGCCAATAGGGGTCACGTTCAAAGAAGAGGCGAAATCGGATTTGTGAGTAGCTCTCACCAAAATCCAACCACCTTTGTTAAAGGCCCTACCTTGCATGTATCACCCCGCACCAAATGTAATTTTTGTTGCAAACTCGGACATATTACTTATAAATGTCCACTTAAGAGATATAGTCCACATAAATTGATTTGGGTTCCTAAAGGAACCATAAAGAACTCTATGCAAAACGATAAGTTAGGTAGATCTATCTATGAGGAACCCAAGGTGAAGTGGGTACCTAAAAGAAAACTCCCTTTCTTGTAGATACGTCTACGATCACAAGCTAGGAGCAAGAATGATAGTTTGATAGTGGATGCTCAAGATTTATGATCGAAGATCCAAAATACCTTAGAAAGCTCTCTAGCCAAAACAATAAAAGAAAGATCATTAGAATTAGAACTATCAGTTACATAATGATTTTAATTGAAGATGCTTTATATTCAATGAAGTCATGATTGATGATGCAATGATCATTTGAAATATTATGTTTTGGAATTATATGTTACACAATTGATCTAGATAATGGTTGTAAAATCTTGGTTTTGGTTTTAAACAATGATGGATGTTTTTATTTGACATAAAAGACAAAAGCATACTTATATCACATAAATCAAAACTCATAAATAAGGGGGAATGCATTATTCTTGAAAATGTCTCTATCCTTAAAATCTTATCAAGTTTTCAATAAGAAATTGATAAATCTATTTATGTCATTTAGAATCTCTTGAAAGTGATTTTGATGATTTGACAAATTGAATAAGTTGAAAATAATGATGAATGTTTTGAAAATAAATGTTTGTATCATACTTGATGGTTTTACATTTTAAAATTATGCATGATGAGTTGAAGTAATGATAGTTTAAAAAATATTTACTCAAATGCATGAATCAACAATCTTTTTGTCACATGAATCATGATTCCTTCACTTGATAACTTAATATTTCTTATGCATGAACCAATTAAGATCTCTTATTATGTGTTCTCAACTTCTCATATTATTTAAGAGGAGCTTTTTTATGAATCGTGAATTTTTTTATAACTTGAGATTTTTCTTTAATATACAAATCATGATCTTGATTCTTTGATAATAATAACTTGAGATTCTTATGAATCAAGATTGTTTAATATGACTCTTCTTTTTGCTATCTAAAAGAATCATAATTTGTCTCTTGATATTCACAACTAAAAATTTATTTTCGTGAATTGTATATCTCATTACCAAGTTAATTTTTCTTGATATATTTCATGTGATGAGTTGAAAAATGATATAATTAGAAAAGTTTTGCACTATTGTAACCATTCCTTCTTTTTGATAATGACAAAGTGGGAGAAAGGTATGATAATGATTTGAATCATGCATGACAGGATACACTTCTTGATGATGGTATAATGCATGCAACACTCTAAGAATTAGGCATGATAAATCTTTTGAATGCATAAATTCCTTGATACATTTTTCGAACTTGTTTTTTTTTTGTAACTTGAGTTTTCTTTTTAAATCGAGATCGCTTTTTCCTTCTAGTGATATTTACAAAAGAGAAGATTCAACTCATGGACTTTTGGTATTTATAACTTGATGTCTTATTTTTCATGAGTTATTCTATTTACATGAAAAGGATTTTATTTATGAAGTTTTATTCGTGGGTTTTTTATCCTTTATTTGATGCTCATTTCCCATGAATTCTTCCTTATTCTTCTCATGAATTTTTTTTTTTTTGGACTTTTAGTATGTAATAATCACTTGCAAGAATAATGATTTGATTTTGTATGGACATCTTGATCCTTTTAATGAATCATTTCTCTTTGTTAAAATAGAAGTTTGATTTGATGAAACTCATTTATTGTTTTGGATTTGACTTGGTTCAAACCCTTTCATGAATTTGGTTCTTGATGAATTCCTCACTTACTCTTCTTCCTCTTCTTCTTATTTTTTATGACAAAGGAAAAAAGAAACTTGCACATCTTAAGAAGAACCAAAAAGCTTTTGCACATCTAAAGTAAAAATGTTAACTTATCCATTTTAAAAACCTAAAGTAGTTATCATGCAACGTTTTTGCTTGCCTTCTTTTTTGGCTTGGATAAATTGGTGTGAAACTTGCTTGGATATTTTTTTTAACACATTTGCATTGTTGAATGGTTCTCCTTTTTGTTGATGACAAAGGGGGAGAAATGTGACAAATTGATGACAAATTGGCATTATGAATGTTTGAAATAATGTGTAAAATGTATCTTATCGTAAATGCTTTAATGTTTTGCGAATGCTTGAAATATGATTGGAATCGTCAAATACATCGCAACACATCGCAAATACTTGAAACATATCAAAATGTATTGCATATGCATCATATGTATCATAGATACTTGAAATGTTTCATGAATGCTTGATAAATGTCTATCATTATAATAAGGTATCATGAGCTTAATTTCCTACTGACAATTGATATCATGCCTTGGATTGATGAATTGTCATCTTTTATCAAAATTTGAATCTTGCTAAATTTTCATTTGTATCATACTTGAAAATGATGATTGTCAATCATCATTCTATATTGGACTTAAAAATGGATATCATGCCTTAACAACATTTTTTTGGTAATAAATATGTGGTATCGTATTTTGAGATGGTAAATCATGATTGGTATCATGATGTGCATGTTGATAAGTTTAAATGAATATAACTTATTGATTTAATGCTAGAATTCAAAAGGCCTTAAATTCAAGAGTGTCTTTTTTCAAGTATGGCATATAGATGGGGGAGATTGGTGAATCTCGGATTTTGAAGATGAAATCAATTGGTAAATTATTTGATCCAATTTGTATGTTGAGAAAAGTGTGCAGGATTAACTACGATAGCGATCAAGGCATAAAGTAAAACGAAGTGCCGGAGTCGAGATCGAGATTTAGTTGGGAGTTCGAGAGTTCGTTGGGAGTTCGGAGGTTTGTCGGAAATGTTGCCGAAATAGACTAAGAAGAAGCTCATCGGAACTCGCCAAGAAGATCGTCGTGAAGTCCAGGAGCTTGCCGGGAGTCCGCTGGAACATTGCCGAGAGATCATCGGAAGTCCGCTGAAAGTTCGCCGAAAGAAACCTAGACTTACTAGACTTGTTTTGTTTAGTGTATGCCTTAAAAATCGTAGTTAGCACATAATTAGGGTTAGGTTTGAGAGGTAATCCCATTAACCATGTAAAGGGCCAACTAGGCCCATAATTGGACTGGTTTGGGCCGGATTTAAGGCCCAACCAAGTTGCTGGACCTTGTCTGATGGTGGCACCGCCAGACTGAAGCGATGGTACCGCCTAGACTGAGTGGTGGTACCGTCGACAATTATTATTGCTAGGCGGTGGTATCGTCAGAGCTTAGTATCCTAGACTCTGTCAAGCGATGGTACTGCCAGACTAGGCGATGGTACCGCCTAGTGTTAGAGTACTGGCGGTGGTACCGCCAGTACCCCAGAAACCCGGGATGAGACACTTTTGGGCTCCAATTTTGAAGTCATTGGGGCCTATAAATACCCCACTCTTTTTTGCATAAAAGTGCAACGAAGTGATATCAAAGTATGAAAAAATCTTTGAGTGTTGGGGTATAAAAGTGTTGTAAAAGTGCAAGAGTCCTCTTCCTCTTTCTTTTTAGCTTTGTAATCATCCAAGAAGAGGTGTGAGGCTTGTAAGGGTTATCTCCTAAACCCGTGAAAATGAGAAAGCATTGTAAAGAGGTGGTTGGTCTTCGTTTATTGAAGGAAGACCATTAGTGGACGCCGGTGACCTCGACGGAGGAGGAATCGGAAGTGGATGTAGGTCGAACGACCGAACCACTATAAAATTGGCGTGCTTTTGGTGCATACTTTACTTTTGCTACATTACTTCATTGCAAACTGTCAAATCTCCTCTTCTCTACTCAAGTTTATTCAAGTTAAATATATTCTTAAAACGATTTTTCATAGAACTAAGAGTTTCATTGTACGAAGTTTTCCGAAATCGTTTAAATTGATCGTTTTTATCCACTGCACTAATTCACCCCCCCCTCTTAGTGTCGTTCTTGATCCTAACAAAGATCGTCTATTTCAAACATTCAAATTGACCATTTGAACCATAAGAAAGGGTTTTTAAACCCTTTCCTTGGCCCCTCTTTTAGCTTATATCACTCTCTTAATCTCTTTAACTCTCTCAAACTCATTCTCACTCATATTTAACAATTCAAATCATTTCTTTGTAGATAATTTATTATTAATTGAAAGACGATTCAGGGCATACCACAAAGCTACTCCTCAAAGCCCGAAAAAAATGTCACTATTCTTTCCTAATTTAGATTATTTTTGCTAAAATTATACAATTTATATTTATTTTCAACTTAAAAACCCTAATCTAACTTTTTTATATTTTTTAGGTAGTTTTGGAGCTATTTTTTATTTTTTTGGGCATACTGTATCAACCATTGGTTGGTATATAGGTATGGATCCAAATTGTAATCATTGAATAAAATTGTTATCTTCTTTTTTCAAATAAAGTTCATGACAAAAGGACTATAGTATTAATGTACATTAAACTAGAAACTAGAAGAAGGGAAAAATCAATAGGATATGTATAGTCATGCCAAGAAGAGAAAAGATGTCCTTGAAATGTTAAAAGGGCCCAGTGTTATAACTTGCAATGAATTCATTGCACTAGAAGCCATCATTAGTAGTAATAGATTGTGATTAAGGACCTATAAAGATTGTGATTAAGGACCTATAAAATTGTTTAATCACTGACTTAATATGCCCCCCATTCTGACTAAGATTTTGATAATATCAACTAATAAAAAAGGGATTCATATTAATTGTACCAAAACTTAAAGACTTGACATATTTTCATTGAAATGAACAGACTGTTCATCACCTATATCTTTTTCCATCTACATAGGAACTAAGAAGGAAGAGTTTGTTAAATTCTTACAATTCTTACAATTTACAAATAAGGTAACAGCTCGGCCAGAAAATTTTGATTGCATTGTTATATAGGTATGAAGACAAGAGCAAGCATGTCATAAAGATGCGTATGGGACACAAACCTTCATCACTTTGTAAAATATTGACTCTTAAGTATGTCAGTTATATTAGTTCCACTAGTTGGTACATAAGGATTAATTTTCTGATAGTAATCCAGAAAAGAGACCTTATTCATAGATTTATAAATACAGGAATATCTAATATCTGATAAAAAAAAAAGGTAAAAGAAAAAGATCCAAATATATAAAAGTATATTCAATAACCAACATATAATGTTTCCATCTTGATGTTAAGTTTATTATTTAACTGTAGAAGTCAAGGCATACGCAAGTTAACTTCAAAAACTACTAAAGCCAGCAAAAAATATCTTACAGTCTAATTCTGAAAATGATTCAATATTATTATCCTTAGAACGTCTATTACAGTACAAACAAGCTCATGCATGTTAAACTAGTAGATTAATGAAGCTTGTATGTGTAACTTAAGGTTGGAATTGTTTGAGCATCGTGTAACATAGAAGAACCAGAGCAGAACACATTTCAAATTTGATGCAAGACAGAAAAGAACTTAGGGGATAAAAGAAAGCCCTGAGGTTTTCGTGAGATCCACAAAGTAAAAAAATTATGCTTATATATGTATTAATGCAATATTACAAAGAATTCTTTCCCATATATAAAGTCATCAAAAATACAACTGCACATATTAGAGCACTTTAAGCATTGCCCATGCTACTATATTAAGGTCAGGACAAGCGATATAGCTCAAAATCAACTAAAAACTTCCAAAATACAACTATGACCCATTTCCCAAATCCCAATTTCATCAGAAATAATAATTTATGACAATCTCTCCTCCACTTGAAGAACTTGCATAAGTTTGGATCTCGAATGAACTCTCTAAGCTTCAGATTTAAAGGGAAACAAAAAGCATTATAACTTTTCCACAAGTCAAAGGCTTAATATATGCTTCTCATGTGTCTTGATCACATGATATCTTCATCCATCTTGTAAATCAATGTCCGACAATCTTCATTACCTTGATTTAAGAAAGCAATTTTTTATATTAAGCATCCACTGTCCCAGATTCAACCCTCAATCCCCATGAATTTCTATTGGTTGTTGATGTACTTCGTTCACGAACATTATCCCAACAGATAGATTCTAAGCTATAATGTAAAATTAAACATCCATGAAATTAGAAAAGGATAGTCTGGCTAATATGGGTTGATCACTGCAGTGTGCCAAAGGGAAGAGAAGGATATGTTAGAAAAATTTTAAATCAAGAATAAACAAGCAAAGCAAGGAACTAATATGAAAAACAGCATCCCAAAATATGCCCATTACTTTTCAGTTTTCACTTAAGGTGAAAAGAGATGATCTTTTTTTTTTCACCTTTATCAAATTGGACAAGTTTAAGACACAAAATTAAACTCACCAAAAAAATTAAGTATTTCACAGTAAGATTTGATTTTAATAATCTAATTTGGGACAAAGAAAATGAAAGTGGCTTCAAAATGGCAGATAATGAATATACTATCATGATTTTCTTGAGACTGGTTGTTTATACAGTTTGTTAGTGAATCAGAAACCTGCAATCCTAAAAACCATTATAAAGATTAACCATAGGAAAGATGAGATGAGATGAATCTAAGAGTTTAATATACTATGTTTGGAAGAAGAATACCTTTTTTCTGTTTATTCTACAAAAAAGGACTGGGAAAGGCTTATTCCATGGCAGAATTTAGCAGCGACCATCATTATCAAGATTAACCTAAATATTTCTCTTTCCTGTCAATAAATTCCATTGGATGGGATGGACTTATTCTCTCTCTTATTTCTACTTCTCTCTCCTAGAATAGTCCTTTTATGCAAAATTTAGGCAAATATCCACATCTTTGGCTGTTTCAATCTTTCATATTCCATCCACCCTTGAACCAAACAAAATTGAAGAGACCAAAACAGTAATCCCCACCTAGGGACATTATTATACCTATTCCCATTATTTGTTTTTCCACTCCAAACATGGCCTTAATATTGAATACAAGAATGACTGATCAAGAAATGTACAAAAATATTAAAATGAAGAAAAAAAGGTGATTGACTACAAGTATGATGAGCATGCAAAAATGCTCTCAAATTTATCATTGTTCACTTCTCTACAGGAAAATGAAACTCAGATTGAGTGATTAATTACATTAAATTAATAATTCAATCCATCTGAACCCTAATTTTAGATTACATCTCAAGGTTGAGAATATGAAGTAATATGAGAACTGGGGAGTACAAACAACAACTAATCAATTTTCTTTCCAATGAACTAGAGACAAAGGTAAGCACTATACCTCTATATGCTTGTACATGTTAACTGATGAAAGACTAGATCTAAACAATGTGATAAACTAATAGATTATCTCACTGCCATGTTCAAAGAAAATGCCACATATCCTCTAAATCTTAATCTTGGAACCATTTGCTCTGGATATCTTCCTGGATAACCGATTAACACCTTACATTCCTATTTGTACATGTGCACTCATAAGTCTGCAAGATTCAATGTCACATAGAAGGTGGGCAAGCAAAGTATATCAGCCTCTAATAAGGTCAAGTTGTCATCACATCTATATTCATTGCAAATATAATTATATACAAAAGAACTAGCAACTCTAGATGCTGAATACTTAGATAGTTTATTGCAAACAATCAAGTCCACAGTCTAACTTTCTGTCCATCTATGTTCACTAAATATAGGAGAAGAGTCACTACGAACTACAAGTTGATGGTAATGATAAATTCAAGAACAATTCCATAAGCTTGCTTCAAAGCAGGTATATTAGATATTCATTTACAAACTCGAAACACAACCTAACATGTTTCTAAGAATTTCCAGCGATTATAAGAGCATAAAGCCAAAAAAGATGCTACAAAAAGAAAACCACTTACAGATTCCGTACATAAACCAAATATGGAATTTCTGCTTGGATATATTCCCCAGCTAAGCTATTGCAAGACATCCTGTGAAACAGAATATTTTGTCACAGTTATTATCATGAGATGTAACAATTGAGAACCCGTATCCAAATTCTTCTTGGCTTGTCAAACATGTGGAAGACCAAAATTGAGCTTAATACTCTCCTAACATAAAAGGCGTACGTGTTAGCCAAGTTGCAATGGTTTCCTTGTCATTGCAACATCTTTAATTTTCTTGCCTATTAATACTATCCTTTAATCCACTGCTAGATAAAAATCAATTTATCCATGCCCACTAGCCCAAATGTCATTCGTCATAAGGAAAAGCTACTTTTCAGCAAACTAAGAGCCACCGAGAGCAGCAACTGAGCAAGCAAAAGAATCATGTGTAATATTTGCTGAAAAGAGGAAGCGAGGGTAACAGCGCAAGTTGGCCTCCATATACATCCATATTACCAAGAGCATTCTGCGAAGATCTGCTTGTTGCCTCCCACTACAACATCCACACATCTACAAGCAAAATAGACTCTGGAGAGTAGACGATAAAAGGGGGAACTGCAAACAAAAAGAAGCAATTCTGGGAGGCCTTAATGAGCCTCAAGAGGCATCAGTTCTTTTGCAGGTCGAAAACAAACAAAGGTGAACAAAAAGCCATAGAGAGAGAGAGAGGAGAAAAGGGAGAACGACAACAAAACTGAGATCCATCAAGGGTTTGCTCATGATTTCCACGGTCAAAAAGCAATCCAAACCTGTAGCTAGACGACGAAGCATGGCAACAGCTCCATGAAATAAGGCACTGCCGTGCTAAACCCACCATATGAAAAATCCGCCAAACGGGAGAGAAAGATCACAGCTACATTCTTCTGTTGGATCAAAACAAAGCCAGTCTTCATCTCACCTCACCGATTTCGCTTCGGGAAAAAGTAAACCCTAGAACAACGCACTGGCTCAAGGTTCAAGGTTATCATCCCAAAGGGAGCTCAATCCGCATCGGAAACTAGGAGCTGTTCAGACTTGTGAAAGAAGACAAACGATCCGACCTTTGGCGAAAGGATGGCCAGCTACCGAAGAAACACGAACACAAACAAAAAAGAGGCCACAAAGAGGATAAAAAAGAAACCTTTGGCCCAAAAAGTGTCATCAATATTCCAGTTTCCTTCGTAAAACGGATCCAAAAAAGAAGAACAGAAAACGAGAACGAGAAGAGAGAGAGACAGAGAGAGAGAGGGATCCATCAAACAGTAGTTTCTATTAAGTGCTCACTGTGCCGCCCAGAGAGAGAAAGGAGAGATGCAGTGTATGTACCTCACCGTCGCCTCTATCCGAATTAGTACCCCGCTTCTCAAAAGTCACGCGTCCACCTCCCAAATCTATTATATTTTAGGGTTCAAACTTCGCTGCTGCTGATAGAAAACTACAGATGAAATCCATAGCGAACTATTTCTGATCGAGAAAAACCACAGATCATCCAGACTGGTACAGCTTACACTTATCTTTCAGCAAATTTCCAGACGAACCGTAAGGAAAAAAGCTCGCTTTTTGGGTGTTTGGGGGACAACTCGATCCTACTCTACAACCGAGGTTAAAGATAAGAATTAAGGAGGAGAAGTAGATAAGGCTGACAGGAAGAGAAGTGAGCACGCAGCGGAAACAGCAGCGCCATCATATCATTTCTTGTTCCCACCCTGTGCTCACTCTCTCCTGTCAGCCCCTCCCCTTCTCCTTTGACTCTTCGCCTCTCGCCACCACGGCTCGACTGTGTTCCTCCCAACACATAAATAGGGGAGAGAGCCACTGCGGAAGAACGAAGCCATCACAGTTGCCATTAGGAAGCCCAATAAGTACTTACTGACTTTAAATTTTTGAGAGCAAAAAAAAAAAAAAAAAAAAAAACAATTTTGTACACCCATTTTATCAAAAAAGTACTTGTTAGTTTTTATTTTTTTCAGAAATATTTTTGAATAAATTGATATTTTGCACAATCCATATTACTAAACGCATGATAAACATCTGTTCGGTTTTGAAATCCCCAAAAAGCACCTTTGATTTGAACACATTTTATTTTATCAAATAAATATTTGTTTTATTTTTTAAATATAAAAGACGTAGATAAAATTCACTATACGATATACTGTCAAAATCTTTCTCGACTAAGAACTAAGCTAACTGATATCTTGAAACAACTATTTCTTTTATTTTTCAAAAATATTTATTTTTATAAAAATATCATATTAGATCGGTCGAATGTTATTTCAAAATCACTCAATTCAGTGGCATGATCAATTTTTACTTTTATTTATTATTTATAAAAGAAAAAAGTACGTAAAACATTATAATTTAATTATTTCGATTGAATTTGTTATTGTTCGATTGAATTGTGACCAAATCGAATATATCAGTATCAAGAAAATGAAATACTATATATCCAAAAAAATAGAAAATAGAAAGAAAAAAAAAACAACAAATTGATTAATGTTGACGGAAGGCTATAAAACAAAACACAAACAGTCTCTTCACTAAATGAAACGGCGCAGAATCAAAATCAACCAGACATAGTTTCGGTTTATCTGATAGCTCCCCCTCATCGCACAAGGAATTGGATATTTATGCTCTGCTACGCAACGAAACTATCAGTCCTTCGTCCCCCTGATCTCCATCAATGGATTGTTTATATATTACACGTCAAAACAAGTAAATGGCAGAAAACGTGGATTGTTCATAAAACGATTGAAATTTTGAAGGGGTGTATGGCCAAGTGGGCTTAGAAGACGTTTCTCTTCAGATGAAAGAAGAAAGCAGAAGAACTAAAGCTAGAAGAGGAGAGAACAGTATGAACCTGCAACGAGAAAACCTGGATCCGTGGGGAAGAGATGCGGGCGGATGATCATGCCCTGCGTGGAGCGTGGTGACACGGGCGAGAGACTCGGCCACTGTGGTGATCAGATAACCACCCAACGCCTTCATCTTCCACGGGCAATATAAAAAGGCCCATCTCTGGTGCAGAAAAATGTTCAAGAGCATTCTTTGAAGCTTCCACCTAAGGAGCAGTCTACTCACGTCGATGTCAAAGACCGTCACGCAGGCCGCGTAAGTTCAAGCCGTAACGTCGGTGCTGTTACACGAAGAAGATGAAACTAGTGCTGGAGGAAGGGACTCTATGGTGGCTATAAATTTTCTTGGGCATTACAAGAAATTGAACGTCAGAAAAATGATAATCCCAATCTCATAATGTTTTTTCACCTGATGGAGGCAGCATGGCTGATCTCCATAATAAATCTTGGAACCAAATCCTAACTTCATTACTAATCCTTTGCGCAAAAAATTACTAATTAGTGCAGCAAGCCCAAGTTATTTCATTCATCAACAGGAAAAATTAACACTCTAGAATGGAACATATTTCTGATACATGCTAATATAAATACTCAGAACCTCGAGTTTCATAAATAGCAGCCCTTATACCAACTAAGATGGTTTAAGGGCATTGATTAGGAGTCATGGTAAGATGTCCGGTGCATGTTTGCGCACCTGCATCCGTGTCATCGGGAGCTGAGAACAGCATCGTCATGAGCATTTTGACAGTGCTCCAGCTGCAAACAGAAGATTCCTTCTAGAGAACTGCAAGCACCACCATCATCATCATAGATCATATAATGATTTGAGAGCAAAAAAAGGGGAACAGAACATGAGTTTTCCCTACCTGTAATGTATAAACAGGAGTAGATTTGGTAGGGAGAGCTTTTAACAGCCGCAAACGGTTTGAGCTGCTAGATTTGCTGTACAGAAAATCACAAAGTTTTCGTTTACTCGAGTAAGCACATCATTGGAGAGCTTTCAAGACGAAATCCAACTTACCTCTCCATCCTTGATGCCCTCGTGCTGGCCGTGACATCCCATAATTTTACAGTGCAGTCAGCAGACCCAGAAGCAAGTAGTGTCCCTTCACAACTGCAGAAAAAGAAATATTAGCGACAACTAACACCTACATTCTACCATAAACAGTGTATGTGTTCAGTTTATGACTAAGAGTTGTGCAATCTTGAGATGCACAAGATACTATAATATCAAAATGTATAAATAATTTCCAATGTCTGCTTGAGTTTTATCCATAATCGAGGAATATGGAAGAATTATTTACCTGAAAGCAAGTGTCCAAACACAAGAGCTGTGTCCTACTAATGGTGAAACACAACGACCACTTGAAAGATCCCACATCATTATTGTACCATCTTCATCACCAGAAGCCATATAACGCCCATCAGGAGACATTGCCAATGACAATATCATACTCCTGTGACCAATGAAAATGCGTACACACTCCCCACTTTGTACATCCCATAATCTGACTGTTTTGTCGCTCGAACCAGTTGCAATATAATTACAATTTGCATGCCATTGTACACACTGAGGGATGCACATAAACACAGGAACTAAGGCAGTTTCACAAGGAAATACATAAAAGAAACATAAGAATTAGAATTAAAGAACACTAAATGGACAGATTCAGTTCCAGCAAGCACGCCGAGGAAGCACACATGGACACATAGCAGAGCAATTTCACAAGGAAACACCAAAATAAACAAAAAATAATCTCAAGATAAGCAACTGCCAGAATGCACATAGAGATACATGTCACTAAATGCATGAAGTATCCCAATATATCGACAGTTTAACAAGAATTGAATTGCATCAACAACAGGTCTTACATTTGACCGTCAAGTTCATGTAGGCATAAAAATATACCAACATACTTGGACCCCTATGTGTGTCAATGTTTTATATGCATATGCCTCACACAGAAAAGACAAAAGAAATGACATTTTATGAACACAATGTTCATCAGTTGCACTGTTTGCAAGCTAATTTTACCTATTGATGTCAAGGTAAAAAGAAATTTTAATTTACCATGCTGGCCATGACCCAAGCAACTTACATTTGGAAAATTACAGGGACGGTATCAATATCCACAGTATTCCCATGAACTACAAAATTTTGGAGCTGGGAGATCTCCATGAATTATAGTTGTATCACATCCTAAATCCAAGCATTTTATCACTTAATTAAACAAAGTAGAGTCTTGATCAAGACAAATTTCCAACATAAAGTGATAACAAATAAAGCATAACAGTTGGCAAAAGCATGAAACGAAGGCAAGAAGGAGCTAAGATGGAAGCGCCAGCAATATTAGCAGTAAGATAAAACCAATACTTGTTCACCGGTACAGTAAACCAAATGCAGAGAAAAGCTTAAAGAACCATCAATACTATTCTTGAAAGAAAAAGTAAGAGACATGAGATGATGTCTAGAGGAATCATAGAGAAGAAAAAGCAAAAACATGTACAGCATAAATATTTGTAAGAACCGTATGCTAAGCGACATCCCATTTATGAAAACCAAGATTGGAAGGCAAATCTTATTTGTTACATGGCTAACCTACAGGCATGTAATATTTACACCCCAAAACCCACTCAATCATACCTACTACTTATAAGAAACATAAATTTATGGTTATATAAACATAGAGAAGAAAAATTGTGAATCTTTCCATCAGTTACACAATTCACATCTCTATATCACAGGATACTTATAACCTTCGTTTTCTTTTTTTTATTATTATTTTTTAGCCAAAGACAAGCATAGCATGTAAAACATGCATCTTGAGTCATTTGCCTGTAAAGAAACAAAAAGACATTACAAAACTAAGGCACTTATAGTGTGAACCAGACAGACATTATTGTCGGTCTGTTCATACTTACATCAACATCAGAAAGATGTCCAGCCATTATCCTTAGGGGTTGGATTCTCTCCATTGACCAAATTCTAGCTGTCCGATCATGTGAAGAACTAGCAAAATAATGGCCTACAGGACTGAACTGCACCACAAAAAAAGATCAGCATGACCAGATGTCAAAGTAAAGAAACTAAAAAGCTCAGATAATGTAAGTGAAGGCAAAAAAGAGCCTCAATAACTCAGAATCTAAAAATGTAGGCTTAAATAGAAAAGCAAACGAATCTCAAAGATTTAGAAACTACATAATTTCTTAGAAAAAAATTCGAAGAGAGCTATAAAATACACACAGAGAAACTGATACTGGTACACATTTGCATCAAATACTGTTGATAAACTAAATACGCCCAACTTAAAGAACTACTCGATAAAAATAATGATTAGTGAATTCAAAGTATTCAACAAAAATCAACAGTAAACAAGCTTATACCTAACATGCAAATGTAAGGAATACAGAAGAAAATATTTTCACAGTTCTGTATTGCCCAATCTAGAACTAGGTTCATTATTCTGATGGCAATCATGCCCTGTTGCTGGTTTTGGGCCCAAAATCAGCAACAGGTGATCCATGTGACACTTCAACAGGTGATGCATGACACGTGAGACACTTCAGACCCTCTTCATGTGGTGACACTAAGTCCAACTAACCCCATGCAGTCATGCCTAATAGTTTTAGTTACATAGGTGATCCATCTTTTTTGAAGGGATCAAACAATACACCAGAAATTTGATACACTCACTATCTTGTTTGAAAAACCTTTAGATTTAATGTTCAACACAGTCAAACTTGTATTTTAGCTCATCTCTTAAGCATCATGAAATTATCAAAATTGAAAAAGCGCATTAGAGAAACTTATCTAATCAAATCCATGACTAGAACACTGGTTCAATCCTATAGAAACGACTGTCTCTCGCCAACATTAGTCATAGAAAATTTGTCAGAAGATGGTAGATCAAATTGACCCTTTTCTCTTGCAACCTTTCCGCATTCATCTTTACTCAGGCAAATTTTAGCTAACATAGATTACCAGCACACCTTTGAATGTCAATATATTTATCTATATAGAACAGGTTAATAAATGTTTTTGTTCACTAAATGGTGAAAATGATTCTATCCATTTCCAAAAACTTAAAACAATAACAAGTGCAGTTCGGTCAAATCTGGAGCTAGCCATATCAATTCTTTCTCGCCACCAATCTTAGTTGAAATCAAGCTTTTAAATACTAACTCAATATCAGTTTTGTTAATTGGTCAAACTAGCATGTCATTAATATGCTGGGCACTCCACCAACCTGCATTGTCCTATATCACCTAAAGAAAAATGAAACAAAGGTTATAACAAAAACCGATTGTTCCAACCAAAATGGTTTAATAGCAGCCCTTGGTCAGACCACTAAATAGTCAAAACCATACTATGATATTTGAGACCTTTGAGAGCAATATCATTAATTAATCCGATCTTTAATGTTTCAATCAAAGTTTTCTTAGGTCTTCATACAAAGGTTTCAAATGTCAATTTGGTACCAGAGGGTGTACCAACATGGTACAATGCCATGCTGACCAGTACATGTCTGGCCAGGTGAGAGGAAGGGAGAGGGGGTTTGGGGTTGAAGTACTGGCAGAAGGAGTTGGCAGATCTGTATTAGTAGAAGGAGGTCCTGACCTCAAGGAGGAAGCAACAGCAATGAGATGAGATGGGGGAGATCTGCATTGGTAGGAGGTAAGAGGTAGCGACTTTGAGGATGAGGTGGAGGATTAGTAGAAGGTGACAGCAATGAGATGGTGAGGAAGAGGCTGCAGCAATACAGTGCAAAGAATGAAAAGGTTGAAGGTGAAACAGCTGTCTTATTTTTATAAAAACAACAGTCTTATTTTTATAAGAACAAATAAAAGGTTGTGGGGGGTATAAAAACAACAGTCTTATTTTTATAAGAACAAATAAAAGGTTGTGGGGGGAGAGAGAGCAAGAGAGAGAGAGAGAGAGAGAGAGAGAATGAAAAAAACAGCTGTCTTATTTTTATAAAAACAAATTAAAAAAAAAATCTAGAACTGGTACCTATTGCTCATTACGACTTGGTACAGTTGAGCTTACTGCCTGGTAAACCTAGTACGGTGAGCTTATGGAACATGAAGTTCCATTTTGAACAGGACTGGGAGAAATTGCCCAGTCCATGTACCAGTCAGCCCCTGATCTACATCTAGGTTGGCCATTAAACCAGGAAATACCGATCTGTATGGACCAGTATGGCTGAAACTTTAAACTTGGATTCCAACTCTACAGATATGTATTAGCTCATTCCTCACCAAACTAAAATAATTTAAAGTCTCTTTTTGATGTATAGTTTTCCCCTTCTTTGCCCTCAGTAGGTGAAATCTAACTATATGGGATAAGTAAACCTTGCTTTAGGCATCATGAAATCACAACAAACAAGTCCGAAATTCATGCTCACGAAGAAAAAAGCAACAGGTTGTGCATCTAACTA
Organism: Musa itinerans; assembly: GCA_001649415.1. Lineage (NCBI taxonomy): Eukaryota > Viridiplantae > Streptophyta > Magnoliopsida > Zingiberales > Musaceae > Musa > Musa itinerans. The sequence continues at coordinate 204,675 of LVTN01000140.1, forward strand.
TATATAAAATGTAAACCCTGCAACAGCTACAAAATTGACTACAATGTTGATACTGTTTTCACTAACTAAAGTACAAAGCAGACCATGCCTCTCTGAAACTCACAAATTGCGAAGCGACAAGTTGACCAAGCTTCTCTCTAACACAGCCAATCCAAGATGTAAGCTCTTTGGGCCACTTGGTTTGTAATAGATCATCCTCATAAATTATGAAATTATAAATCATTTTTATCTAGCAAATATGCCTACAGTCATCCAGAGAAACTTATTAGCACTAATAGTAGCATAGATCAGGTATAAAAAAAATCCATTCAGTCTCCAGTTAATCCCAAAGACAGCACTTAACCCAAAATTCACATGCAAATCTGAGTTGAAGATACACTGAAAATGGTCTACACATCATTGATAAAATTATCACAAACTTGCAGGTCATTTTTGTTGCAAATTTAGGGGACACAGCATTCAGAATTCAAATGAGCAACAGATTCAGCTTTTGTAATTGAACATTAAAATTAATCAAAACTTTTGTAAATAACTGATTTTGCATTTTACATGGAACATAAAAGAAAATGGTAGCTTTTCTTACTTGAACATCCCACACGGGATAATTATGACCTTTGTAGCAGACAAGATTGGTATTCAGCTTGGTGCTCCATAATCGGACTGAAGCAAGACATAGTGCAATATTGAGTATGTGTAGGATGAATAGGACCTGATAAACTAGCAAATAATATGCAGTTCAGCCTAAGAGAAAAGTCTTACTTGTTGAGTCTGATGATGATGACAATAGAAATTCCCCGAAAGGACTAAATGTGGCTGAATAAACAGGTCCAGAGTGACCATGAAACAAGGTATAGGGTTTTTTGCCCTCCTCTGTTGCGGGCAAATTCTCAGATTTTGCAGATTCTTTTTCTCCTTGCAAACTAGCTGAAGATTGTTTTAGTTAAATAAAATCCATCAAATTTGAGGTAGCTAATTTGTGACAAATTCTATATAAGATTACAAGATGTTTTTTTTCTAGGAAAAATCAAACACCCAAAAATGGTGTATTGACAAAAAAAAATGAAAATTCCTATCTTTGTTTCAATATTAAATCTTGATAATGGGACCATAACTAGTCGTCTCAAACAAAACAACCTAGAAAACAGAATTACATGTTGCATGGTCAATTCACAGAAAGATAAATGATAAGAAAAGCTCATGTCTAAGAAGCACGGACATGGACACGACACGACATGGACACGGCAACATGTCATTTTTAAAAAAAATTAGGATACAAACACGACGAGGACTAGCATATATATATATATATATACTAGTTTTATAATATTTATATTTAAAATTTATAATACATTTGGTGTTGGTGCTAGTGAAGTCGTCAATGAGGGTGGCCGAGGGTACAACCACACGGGTCGTGCAATGGGTGTTGGTGAAGTCGTCGATGGGGGTCAGGTCGTCGACAGGTTGCCGACGGCACAACCGCACTGTCACGGACAAAGCTTTAAACAGGGTGTTTGACATAATGTTGTGTATGTTCATGTCTTTCGGTTTTGTTATGCTTTGCACAACATATAGAGGGCTTGCAATATGCTTTGCAGCCCTATTTTAGTTGGCTTTTGAACCATGTACAATCATCGCGTAGAGGCAAAAGTGCACAGTTCAGGCCATCCATATAGTCATTTTGGAAGTTTTCTAGCTCCGCAGAATGGAGCAGAGTGCCAATTAGCATAGGACCCAGAAGCTACCCGGGTGGCATATGGTTGGATGGGCTTTTGAGGTAGTGTCCAGGGATGGTTCACTGCCTTGTTCCACAGCAATGTCATGTGGACACTTGTGGGGACTTCTGATCGTGGCAGACCACCTTAGGCCCTTTGTTGCACAACCGTTCAAAGCTTACGAAATCTATATTCATAATTTGCATTGTCTATAAAGTGTTTGCTAAAATGGCTGCTTGTGGGATCTCCAAGTAAACGTTTTCTCTAACCCGTCTTCTCCTTTGCAAGTCCTTAAAGGACTATAAGAGGTTTCAAGGAGTTTGACCTTTTCTAGACGGACACGTAAGGGTGTCACACGACTTAGGCAAAACCACCTAAGCCCATGACAGATGGTATCGGAGCAGAACAAGCACACTTAGAAACACTTGGCATGCAAACATGAGAAATTTAACGAGGCTGCATTGAGGGAAACCAACACACACGACCGTTTTAAGGGAAATGGGCGTAGAGACGTATGGAAAAGAGTCTTTCAAAGGAGAAGGCATCCAAGATTGGCATTCAAAGGAATGGCCAACCTTTCGCATAAGAGGCCCCACAAGAACAAGTGAGCTGAGAAGAACACGTAGCGCACAAAGGTTGGGATGGTTAAGTCGGAGTTATGGCTCGACATTGGCAACTAAACTTGACGATGCTCTAGGCAAGCGGGGTGCTTGGCATAGGATGAGACCGTGCAAGGAGGGATGGGTTGCTCGGTAACTGAAAGAGTCGTACAAAGCTCACAGAGATGAGGGGAATTGCTAACTCAAAGAATTCAATACTCATGCAAGAGCACTTGTATGCGAACTATGGACTATCCGTGGCCATCCCAAGGCGATCGAAAATTGGCACCATGGAGCATCAAAACTCTCTTCAGCATGGGAAGAATACGTCCATAGGAGGCTGAAGTGTACAATAAGTTCAACATGTAGCTCGGCCTTTAGGGGCATAGCAAGGGCGATATTAACGAAGAGTCGTAATCTAGCAAGGGTGACGGACTATTCGAGAGCTATGGTTTGTCCGTATGTGACCCGAGAGCGGTGGACAAAGGTCAATTGCCAAAGGAGAGAACACAATCGGAGGTGGTGAAGGCCCTGCGATGTGCTAGCAAAAGCCCTACGATGCATTAGCGAAGGCCACGCATGGAGAGATCGCAATCCGAGTTCATCCTAGAAAGATCAGAATGTAATGGAGATGTTAACAAAAGGCAACATGATGCAGCAAATCATGGTAGAACAGTTCGAGGAAATCAAACACACGAGAGAATTCTCGTGAGGGACTTGATCATACAGAGTTATAATCAAGAGCTACTGGGAGCCTCACTTCGATGAACAACATGATGGCAAGAATGACTATGGATTTAAGGAGTGAATGTCATGATACTGCAAAGGCAAGTCTTCCGTGCGTGCATTGAATTTTGCACCGGATGAAAGCCTTGATCATCAACATATGGGGGCTATGTACCACCGAAGAGGATTCCGAGTGCAAGTACCAGTGAGTCCCATGGGAGGGACTTGATCACATAGAGATATAATCAGAGTAGTTGGAGGGTTGGACTACTCTAGAGCCCATATTCATTTAAGGGAGCCCGACAAGTTAGAGGACAAGGTCGAGTGAGCGAACGTTGCTACTAAGGACGCAAAGGAAAATAGAATCAAGCAAGCCCTACAACATGATGGCGGAGACCCTGCATGGGTGTTGCAATCTATCTTTATATCGACTAAAGAGAACTGCTCGGAGAACACAGAAGTGTTAAAGCAAGTGGTCAAAAGGGGCGAGCAAGTGACGACGAGTCCAAAGGGACTTAGCTACCTAAAACCAAGCGTCGATTAAAATTGAGGTGGACTCGAAGGAATGTTATAGTGCCGCAGAGGCGGATCTATTGCGAAGGGACGCAGATACAAGGCGACGGATAGGACCATGGGCATGGCAACACCATGGTACCGTATAGGCGGGATTTTTATAGAGTCATCGATCCCCTGCTCTCATGGAGGGATGATGAATGGTCGTGAAAGGGGCTAAAGAGGTGGAGAATATAGAGGAAAACTCCAAGTATTGAGACAAGACCGAAAGGCAAAGGCTAGGTAACTTCATAAAACCGGTGTTGACAGGCTTCCCATCAAGATAGTCGAAAGTGAAAGACTTCGGATCAATGCAGGAGTGATCGACCAAGGAACAAAGTAGGCAATGCACGGTGTTGTACCCTTTCTACTTAGAGGAGTAGGCAGCGAAAATGATGGAGAATACGGTACGATCCTAGAGGTGACCAACACATTAAAGACTTACTCTAAGTTGGGACGAAATTTTGTTCTTTTCGGGCAAAACTTCTTGCATTCCAAAAATTCAATAGCAATGAGATAGTGAATTTTAGTAGCTAACTCAACACAAGAAATGCAAACATTTCAGGCGTTTCAGATTCAGAAGTGGGAGCAAAGACTAAGTAAAGGCTAATAACCAGCCTGATGCATGAAATACAACCCTCGAGGAGGTGGGCAAAGTCAAGTAACCTTTACCTTATCCAATACAGGAGCTCTACGCATGCTCAAAGATCCTTCGGAGAAACTTAGTGGAAGAAGATAGTTGTTAAATCCTCACCAATGGTGATCGGTTCTACCGAGAGCAGATTGTCTGCTTCATTTCCCCATAGAATGTCAATCGAAAACGAAAGTAATGTGAACCTACTTGGAGATGACAAATAAGTGGAAGAGAAATCTATAAACAAACTTTACAAAGGAAAGACCTCAAAAACTTCAAAGTCTACGAGGGGATGCTTGTTAAAGCTCCAACAGGCATCCACCTAGTTCAAGCGACGTAAGACGTTTGAGAGACTAACACATAAGGAAGGTCTTTTCTTTCATCCAAGGGATCTGCAGGAACCAGCAAAGATCAGCACAACTCAACTGACCCCACACCAGAGTCAAAAGTCATTAGTGAGTTGAAGCAACGTTGGCGGATCAAAGCTCAACTACTCAGTAACAACGACGGAGAGCAATTGGAAGCCAAGAGACGTATTGCAACTGTAGCAGAAGATTAAAGATTCAACAGAGGCAACAAGATGCAGCATCCGCAAAGGCTTCGACAAAGACGTCGAAGGAATAAATGGGAGAGAATGTCATGGATAAAGCTGTAAACAACATGTTTGATGTAATGCTTATGTACGTCCGTGTCTTTTGATTTTGTTCGTGCTTTACACATCATATAGAAGGCTTACAGTAGATTTGGCAACCTCATTTTGGTTGGCTTTTATGGTTGTTTCAGTCTTGTAAACACAGGTTTGTGCGTAATCATCACACAAAGGCAAAATTGCACAGAAACAAGCCATCCAGGCAGTCATTTTGGGAAATTTCTAGCTCCGCAACATGGTGCGGAGTGTCAACCAATACAGCACCCAGGAGCTACCCAAGTGGCACATGGCTAGATGAGCCTTTGGGGTAGTGTCTAGGGCAGTTTTGTTGTCTTATTCTGCAATAGTGTCATGCAGCCACTTGTAAGGACTTTTGGACATGGTGGACCACCTTGGACCCTTTATCGCGTGACCATTCAAAGCTTGCAAAATCTAAATTTGTAATTTGCATTGTCTATCAAGTGTTTGCTGAAATAGTTGCTTGTGAGATCTTGAGTTAAACGCTTTCTTTAATTTGTCTTCTCTTTTGCAAGTCCTTAAGGGATCATAAGAAGTTTCAGAGAGCCTAACTCTTTGCGGACGGACACACAATGTTATCGCACAACTTAGGCAAAACCAGTTATGTTCATGATAGCAAGGGTCTGGTGAAGTCGTTGACAAGTCACCGAGGCAATGGCCACGCGGGTCGTGCGATGGAAGTTGGTGAAGTCGTCGATGGGGTTTAGGTCATCAAGGGTGCAACCGCGGGTCACGTGCGGGTGCTAGTGAAGTAGCCAATAGGGGTGAGGTCGTTGATGGGTCATGGTGTGTACAACAGTGACTTCATCCATCTTGTGGACGACGAATGCAGGTGGGCTCGATTTCCCTCAATTCCATGCTTCCTTGCCATCATATGAAGCCCACACAACTCATTGTCGCACACAAGCATCACGCGAGGAATGGGAAGGGCACGAGAGAAGCGTCCAACACAAATACACCGTGTCTCAAATAAAAAAGAATAAATAAATAAAAAGACACATGTCTGATCGTGTTAACGTCTGTGTCTAACATGGATACGTCCACCAAATTAATGTGTCTGTGCTTCCCAGGCTCATGTAACAAAGAATAGTAAAAGAATCACGAAAACTAGGGCAACATTGTTGAGACACCGCGAGGGCTTAGCCCCATCACTTTACAAGTAATGATAGATTGACTAAGAAGGATAAAAGAAAAGACTGCAAATATGTGTTAGTGACGAGAGGTATGTGCAAGATTTACATAGTGCTTCATAAGCGCTACAAACTTGCCTAGAAACTATAACTGATACTAAAAATACATCAAAAAATTAGTTGCTATAAAACTCTGGTTACACACATTACAGTAATATCTCTTTATACCTAGTACAAATATTTCCTCCATTTGCAGCAACCAGAATTCTATGAAAATTCCATGTGTTGGGTTTAAGTGTTTCTTCTTTGGTGCTTATCACATATTTGAATGTTTCTACGCCATTACATAGCATACATATTTGAAACCTGTGCTTGTCAATTAGGAAACAAACTTTTTACACAATGGAGCTGACAAATATGTGCTTCTTTTCCAGTAGTCATGGCCAATTATTGGATGCCAAGAGTTCTAACCTAATACATAACACGATCACCTAATATATTGGTAAGTAGTATCAGTTTTCCACCAGTAGCCTAGAGAAGTTAAGACAGTAAATATTAAAAAAATAAGGTTCAGGCTAGGAAGACTTTGTTGCTTAAAATTGTTTGAGGCACGCCTTTTTAAGCTCAAATCTTCCTAGCCTACCCCAACAAAAAACACAGATTATCAATATTTAATACACTTATGAAATGAGTGTATTATCAATATTTCATCAATAAAAAAAATGCAGGTAGTGATACTAACAGGTTTTTACTAATTGACCAATCTTTGAAATGTCCCAGACCTGCCAAAAACCCAACAAGGTTCAATATGAGCAAAGAAATTGCAAAAAATACACCACAAGCACTAAAAAGAAAGACAACCTTCAGGGATGAATCTGAAAATCCACCGGCAACTAATGAGCCATCTTGAGATATAGATGAACAATTTAACCTAGCAATAATTTGAAGGGGAAAAAGCAGGTCACAACAGATAAACCAATTATTATGGTACAGAAAAAAAGGTTGTGAAAAGATAGGATATGAGCCATAATCAGTTAACTGTTACCTGTTACAAGTGTTTACGAAGGTATAGAAGCTAATAGATGGCAGTGCCAAGCTATTTAATTGTACTCGACTGCGTAGATCCTCCAGAATGGCTTGTTCAACTTCCACAAGCCTGAAATACTCAATAACTTACAACATTGTACAGCAAACAATAAATTCAGAATTGTTACATGCTAGCTTCAGTCTAATGTATCCGTTTCTCAAATTAAAAACCTCGATGAATTAAACATAGTAATATGAGTGCTAAATCTGTTAAGGAACCTCGAAGCCCAGAATAACTAAAGTAATATGCCAAGATAGGACATTACAGCTTAAACCCATAAACTTAGCCTTTAAACCCATAATATCTCTAACAAATTAAACCCATAAATTTAGCCTTTAGTTTCAAAAACAATTACCATCGTTCAATGCAATTTGAGTCAATGTGCAACTAGAGGTGCCGATCTATTATGGCTGAATTGGTCATAAGTTTAAATAACCTGATGTATATGCAACATAACCATTGTCCTGATTCCTGAATATGCACGTTATGGTTGCATATTAGGATGTTCAGCAGTCGTAATTAACCTTACTGAGCAGTTTGTTACAAAAACCTAATTCAGCTAATTGAGCAACATGATGAAGACAATGACATGCCTTATCCGATGGACTAAACATGTACAAACTTTCAGGTGAAACACATCTCACACTCATACCACACCTTTTCACCATCCAGTCTATGTGAGATGTGAAAAAAAGCAGGAAACTCATCCTTATCTCTGAGAACATAAAGAACCATGAAAACACTACAATATAAGTAGAACAAGATGCATACAGAAAAAGAGGGAGAAAATGAGGTCAAAGAATCATGTTTATACGTTGTAGGAAGAGTTAGCTCTGGTTTCACGCGTGGGGCCACAGACACTGCACTCGTCTCTGAGCGAACATTTTTCCCCACCATGTTGACGAGTTTGTCCTTTTTAACCATTTTGACAGGAATACCCTGCTTTCCTCCATCAAGTGGCCTCTTCTGAATTAATGAATTTGCAGAAATCAGGACTAGCTCAGAAAACAATAAGTAAAAGAAATTACATGCTCAAATGGAAAAATAAGACATAGAATAGGACAGTGAATTGTACCACTATCATGAAAACCAGAATTAGGATCAACAACCAAGTACCAATTAAACAAAACTCCACATTTGCAAGTACCAATTAAACAAAACTCCACATTTGCAAGCTCAAAGGACCAATTTATTAGCAATAAGCAATGACAATCGATTGTTACATATAAAAAGTACCTTCACCAAAGCAAGGTAAACAAATCCTGTTTGATTAAGTCAGTTTTATCCATGACTTTGTTGATGAACAAACATTTTATGATCAAAAAAACATAAATGTCAAAAGGGTATATAAGTTAATAAAATGAACCACACAACATTAGTTCCATCATTAGATGGTTGCACATCAACTTCTTTATGTAGAATTTGAAATTTTGAGCGCAGATCCTTTTCAATTGAAGATTAAGACGTTCCGGATAAGTTCTGGACAGGGGATTGAAAAACAATATGATGCCTAACTCAAGTCACGCAAAGCTGTTTGTGTTTGCAACAACGAAGGCTGCCTCATGTGCACCATACCGACTGGTAACAGAAGGTTCTCAAGAGTATTCAACCGACCCCCCACAGCTTTTTCTAAAAATATCTTCAGGCTGTGCAAACAAGTCAGCTGTATTTCTCCACTAATAGAAGGACCAACCATTTCATCATAACTTTTTAAAAGTTGGGCTTAGACAAATTAGTCAAAATTTTAGAGTCTTCAGGCCATAGCACCGCAAGCTAAGGAACCCAAGACGTCAAGAGGAAGGGGACCATGGATGAAAGTGAATGCCACAGCCCATTCCTTCAGTGCCGCTACAGATTCTCCATGGTCCATCAGCAAACAAGGAGAAAACTGATTATTTTCTCCCCTCCAACTTTATTCAATGTTCCACATCAGCATGCTTGTGAGTGTGATGGACTGTGGACAATACACATACCAAGAACAGCACCATTCCTTGAGTCAACAGCACCTTTAAACTTTTTTTTTCCTGTAATACATCAACACTGCCTTGTATATGACAGTTAATAAATACTTCTATTTGGTACAAGCAATCATAAGTTTGAAAGATAGAAGATACTTCCAAGTTCCAACATATTTATATCAGATTCAGTTTACTGATGATCACTGGAACCAGACCAGATTTCATTGTTATTCTTTATTCAATTAACAATCACCTGGTTGCATATCATCCTGGCCAGCAATGACTTTTACCTTTATCAATAAAAATCTTACCCAAGACAATCTTAAAAATTTCTACATGACTTCATTTATTTTTATCTTATTTTTTTCTAGATGGCCAAGTAATTGCATATTTTTTGTTTAATGGACTGCCTGTTTACATCATATTTCCCTTATTAATTTTAGATCACTCTCAAACGTTCTTTTGCTAAAACAACTACATACTTGGTCTAAGAAATTATTGTTATTTCTTTGAACTTAGGTTTTTACAGGATTTTCTTTAGATTTTTCAGGTGAACAACCTAAATTCACTGTCAACATTATGGCATCACCAAGGCACTTTGGGGTGTTTTTCTGCTTATGGATCACCTAGCCAACTTGATGACATTGCAAAAGACAAAACACTGCAAGTTATACTTCATATCCAAACATCTAATTGTGGAATGGGAAAGTGCGCATGAAGCTCTGGCACAAAGGGAACGGCTGGTGAATAGTATGCCCATAAATGCAAGAGTCTTTAAGACCAGACACTCAATGACCATGCTTAGCAATGAATTAAGGGGGACTCTTCAGACCAGTTCAATGTGACTCAGTCAGTATTTACTGGCCCAACCACCATCTGGGACGGCAACCACTTCAAAAGGGTGATCCAGTCTGGTTTGTAAACTGCTGTTTTTTTTTCGTTTAAATGTTACAGAAATAGGGCTTGCAAGGAGCTCGTAAATCAAGTTTCTCCTTCCCACTGCCCATGCGCTTGATGCCTACCACGGTACCACCCTCTTCTCCTATACACATCCTCCTCTACCTCCTTCCTCTACCTCTTCCTCATCCTTCTTCCTTCTCCTCCTCCCCCTACCCCCTCTCCCTCCCAAGCAGATTGGTATTGTGGAATGTGTTGAATCTCGGATTTTGATGATGAAGTCAATTGTCATTTGTTATCTAATCCATATGTTGAGATAAGTGTGCAGGATTAACTACGATGAAAGTAAGACATGCAGCAGGAGTTGCGCCGGAGTCAAGACTATGATCACGTTGGGAGTTCGAGAGTTCGACGGAAGTCCAGACGGTCGTCGGAGGTTCTGCGGGAACAAATCCGAGAAGTCCTGGAGCTTGCCAAAGAAGCTCGTCGGAACTCGCCAAGTGGATCGTCGCTAGTCCAGGAGTTTGCCGGAAGTCCGCAGGAGCATCGTCGAAGGTTCGTCGGATGTTCGCCGGAAGATCGCCGGAAGCTCGCCGGAAGAAGCGATTGACGCATCGGAGCAAGTTACAGTATTTATGTCTTAAATAATTATAGTTAGCATGATGATTAAGTTAGAAATGGGAGGTGATCCCATTAACTTAATCTTGGGGAAATTGAGCCCTTGACAGACCCAAATTGGGCCGAATGGATCAGCCCATTCGAACCCAGAACTTTGGCCAGCGGTGGCACCGCCTGGGTGGACGGTGGCACCGCCCGAGCTCAGTTTCCGAGCTCTGGCTGGGCGGTGCAACCGCCCCTGACAAGAGGTTGAACCGCCTGAGCTCGGTCTCCGAGCTCTGGCTGGGCGGTGCAACCGCCCATGTCAGGAGGTTGAACCGCCCAGGGCTCAGTCTTCGAGCTCTGCCAGGCGGTGCAACCGCCTGATCCCGGAATTCCGGGATTTAATCGTTTTGAGCTCCAAATTTGAACTGGGTTGGGGCCTATAAATACCCCACCCATTCAGCACTGAAAAGAAAAAGACCTATACCGAATTCTAGATCTTTTCTGTGATTCTAAGAGCTCAAATTTGTGTTAAGACCAAAAGTTCTCCTCTTTCTGTTCTTCAAGTCTTGAGTTGTAAAGAGAGGAGAGAAAGATTCTGTAAGGGTTGTCTCCTGAGCCCGTCAAAAGGAGTGAAACTATAAAAGGGCAGTTGGCCTTCGCCTATTGAAGGAAGGCCTCTAGTTGACGTCGGCAACCTCATCGGTGGAGGAAGCCAAAAGTGGAGTAGGTCAAGACTGACCGAACCACTATAAATCTCTGGTTTGCTTTTATTTTGAGCACTTTATCATTACTGCAAACCTCCTACATAGCTACTGCTCTCTGCGCTTTTACGAACAAGCCTCTAAGCTCTGATCTTTCCGAATCTGCATTCAAACGCAAATCGGTGTTTTCGTATGATCTTTAAATTGCAGTTTAAGTTTACGTTTTGATTCTATCTACAACTGCAAACTGTCTCCTGCGCTTTTACGAACGAGTTTCTAAGTTCAGATCTTTTCAAAACTGCGTTTTAGACGTAAACTGAATTTAGACGTAAAACTGTGTTTAGACGCAAACTACGCTTAGACGCAAACTGAGCTTAGACACAAACTGCGCTTAGATGCAAACTGCACTTAGACGCAATCTGCATTTAGACGCAAACTACATTTAGACGCAAACTGCGCTTAGACGCAAACAGCGTTTAGACGTAATCTGCTTTTAGACGCAAACTGCATTTAGACGCAAACTGCGTAAACTACGCTTAGACGCAAACTGTGTTTGGACGTAAACTGCACTTAATCATAAGTGATCTTAAAATCGGCTTTTGCATCAAAATAGTCTTTATCGAACGAACGCAGCTTTCGTTTTTAATCACTGAAAGATTT
>LVTN01000140.1:224126-261241 GCA_001649415.1 Musa itinerans
AGCAATGCGCACCTGCCAATACCCCGACCGAAGGTCGAGTTTTGAGAAATACTTGGCTTTGCCCAATTGGTCGAACAAGTCCGTGATGAGCGGGATGGGATACTTGTTCTTCATCGTCACTTTATTGAGGGCTCGGTAATCGACGCATAATCGAAGGCTCCCATCTAGTTTCTTCTAGAAGAGAACTGGAGCTCCGAATGGTGCTTTAGAACTACGGATGAGACCACCGCTTAGCAGTTTGCCTAACTGCTTTCTGAGCTCAGCCAACTCGGGAGGGGGCATGCGGTAGGGTGGTCTCACTAGAGGCTTCACTCCTGGATCCAGCTCGATGTGATGATCCACGCCTCTGCGTAGCAGCAGAGTCTTCGGCAACTCGGGTGGCATAACATCCGTATCTTCTTTGAACTCTTTTAGGACGTTCGCCACCACAGCAGGTTCTTGAATGGCCTCCTCGTTGAGAAGCTCTAGCTTCATAGCAGCCACAAATGTTAGTTCGTCTTTTCGTACCCCTTACTTCAGTTGTAATGCCAATATATGTTGGGGTTCCCCGGTTCCTCTCCGAGAGACGGAAACCACAGGGGTCGTCACCTCCCATCACACTTAGGGAGTTAAGGAACGGCATTGGCACCAATTTCGCCGCGTGCATAAATTCCATTCCAAGAATCACTTGGAAGTCATCCAGTGGCACCGCCATCATGTTTGTGCTCCCGCTCCATGTTCCGATCTTGATGGGAACTCCCTTCGCCAACCCGGAGATTCGCCTGGCCTCCGAGTTCACCGCCTTCATCCGACTTGGGCTCTTCTCCAAGATCAACCCAAGTCGCTTTGCTTCTCGATCGGCAATGAAGTTGTGGGTAGCGCCCGTGTCCACCATTGCACAGGTCGTTTGGCCATTGAGCTTAATGTCTACGTACATCAGCTCGCCACTTCCTGCTTTTGTAGCCTTGTCTTTGTGTTCTCCCCTACTTGACCCCGCATGGCGTTCAACAAACGCATTGCTCCTATCCGGGGTCCTTGCGACTCCTCACCGTCGTTGCTAGATTCAGAACTACTCGAACTAAGAGCGACAACCTACTCGAACTAAGAGCGATAGCCTTGCCCTTGTCCGATCAAGGGGGGTGGATGGAAGCTGTTAAAGCATTGAGTGCCTGTTTTTGTGGGCACTCCCTCACCATGTGCGGCCCTCTACACAAGAAACATCCGTCAAGTTTCGGGGCCTTGCCTTTTTGGCTTGGCCCTTTATGGGAACTCTTCTTCCTTTGTTCGCCCCCGAGCTCCTTCCCTCGAGAATATTTTAGAAGGCGATTGCTTGAAGATTGCTTCCTTTTTCCCGGGTCTTCAGAGGAAATAAAGTCAATGAGCCTTTTTGCAGCAGCAAGTGTCCCGATCACGTCGGCAACATTCCTTCGATGTAGTTCTTATTAAGCCCATGGCTTCAAACCATCGAGGAAGCTGAACAACTTATCCTTCTCGGACATGTCCTGTATGTCCAGCATTAGCGCAGAAAATTGCTTCACATAATCTCGAATGGAAGTGTTTTGGCGGAGTTGTCTCAACTTCCTTCTTGCGACGAACTCTGTGTTCTCCGGTAGGAACTGAGTTCTCAACTCCCGCTTCAAGTCCTCCCATGTGTCAACTCGACACCGACCTTGTTGAATCTCCTCCCAATGGGTTCGCCACCAAAGTTTTACATCTCCGTTCAAATACATGGTTGCTATCGAAACTTTGGTTTCTTCATAATCAAGCCTCGTAGCTCGAAAGTATTGTTCCATGTCAAACAGAAAATTCTCGAGCTCTTTGGCATCTCGGGCACCTCTATAACAATGCAGCTCGGGTGCTCTCAAGTTTTGTGCCGATGCAATGCGGGTGTTGCTTCCTCCCGCATTCAGTGCCCTCATGAGCATAGTCACCCTGGAAGTGAGTTCTGCCATGACTTCCTGTAGGTGTTGCATGGAGTCTTTGGTGTCATCTGACAATCGATCGATTAGGGCCTCAACCTTGTCGATCCGGGACTCCGCTTCTTCTTGCGAGCTCTCTACCACAACAAGCCTTCGTTGGCCACGGTAGAGTTCCTCCAAGCTCGCTTCAAGAATATCCAAACGGGTTTCCGCCGCTGTTAGTCTCTCCTTATGACTCTTCTTCCCGGTTGGCGCTCCAGATTGTGCCTCCTCCGCTCGCGGAGAGTAGTCAACTTCTCGCTCGTCATGTTCGCTGCCGTGCTCCACTTGAGTGGCTCCAACGACATGAGAGCGAGTATGCACTTGCAGCCCACATACAGCTGCTTGGGGCAAGGGTTCGGCTTGCCCCGTCTTGCTTGATCCGCCACGATGCTTTGCCATGGCGAAAAATGCGAAGTTCCTTCGTTGCTTGCTCGAATTGCTCGCCTGCTCTGATACCACAATGTCACGGACTTAGCTGAAATTGCCTAAGTCGTGAGGCACCCTTGCGGCAAAGATGCGAACTTAGCTTGCGTTACCTAAGTCATGAGGCACCCTTGCAGCAAAGACACAAACTTTGCTTGCGTTGCCTAAGTCGCGCCTCGCCCTTGCGATATGCGTCCGCAAAGATCAGCCCACTCGCAACCTCTCGCAGGTCCCGAAAGACCTGTAAAAGAGAAAGTTGATTAGTTTGAAGAACGAGCGATGGACAAGTCCCGAAGTCTCGCGAAAAGGGGAAGCTTTACAAGCAATTCAGCGAGCACCTTGCGTGCACAAGAGAAAAGAGGGAGAGGGGGAGAACAAGGACTTTAGAAGGTTGAACGAACAGCTGTAAGTCCACAAACAGTTGCTCACCGGGTGTCGGGCGCGACAACAAGTTCCCGTCAAGGTAACGTGCGAACTTGCGAAAGGTTGTTCAACGCCCGACACTATACCGAAGCCCCATCCCCCATGGTGCCACCCGGGTGGTTCTAGGGTGCTGAGATGGCTGACGTTTCACGTGCGATAGCGGGCTACAGAAATCAGCCAGTGGCATGCGAAAACAGCTGTTTTGGGCTGTTTTGCTCGGTTCGGTGAGCAATCGCACTGTAGCGCTGCAACTTGTTCGAACTTACATTTTTACAAGCAAAAGGACATAAAACCAAACCAAAACATGCTGCCAAGCAACTGTACATGTACACAAAAACGACGAACGGTTCATTGAACAGAGTTGTTGCGGGTGCGCAACGACCGTTCATGACAGTACCTTCTGATTTCAATGTAGATTTGAGCATTGCGTTTATTGCAAGTATATTCCTTATGCATTACTTGTGCACTTGTACTATTTACATGGACATTCATGAGCATATGATTTTTTTGCAGGTTACTCCCTCTTACCTAGCTTGACAGGTACAAAATAGTCTCTTCCAATGTGGGATTAGCATTACATACATGCCACCCTCCAAGACAAGTGGCAGGAACCTCGTACACTTGACTGTACTTCTCTTCATTGGCAATTTTCCTATTGGTAACTGATCAGAAACACATAAATAAAACAGACCTAGTGTCAACATGTGTCACGCTAATCATGTGGCTGTTACATGCTAACTCCCACAAATAATGCATCTCTTGGTTTAGGCATGGAATTGTTCCCAACATCTGTACCCTGCTAGCAATGTATTGCAAAGTGGTATGCATTAGCACAGACAGAAAGTGCTCCCAGTGACATGGCCCATGCTAAAGTTCAGTTAATATTAATTTGTTTAGGACAAGGCACAGTTGGGCAAAAATCATCACAGCCCTAGGTTTAAAATTTTGTATAAGTGGGTTAATACATCTTCAATTTAGCATTCTGCTGCATATTGAGAAAAGAAATCTCAAAATATTGTAAAAAGTCCAAGCAGCATAGTATTGGCATGTTAGCCAATACATTCATCCAGCAAAGCTGATAGAAATATAATTACTACTGTAATTGCGGAATATCACTGGTAATGATACAGTAATAACGCGTGATGTCTTACTCTTAAGTTCTTAACTAGGTGGGGTCAGCTGCTTGAACTTTATTCTGCATGTAAGCTTTAGTGAGAACAATATCACCAGTGAAACAAGAGTAAACAAGTCACGTTTTATGTAATGATATTCAATAGATATTCAAACGGTAGAATTTCCTCAAAGACAGGCATTAGATATAAGTTGTCCTTAAGAGATGGATGCATGATGGAACTTCCACTCATTGTTGAGTTATAGATTGAACCATCGATGACATCCTTCTTCAATGTCTATACCAGGCAGATCTGGGATTTGTTCGCCTGCTCTCTGCACTCTGGTAAATCCTATTTCCTTAGGAAAGACCCGGAGAAAATAGAGAGAGACCAAATCCTCCTATTAAGGGTTGGAAAAAGTCAAAAAGATTTGTCTTCTTTTTGAGTTTGTAAGAATTTCTTTTCTTAATACTCTAGAGAGCAAGAAAATTTTCTGTTCTCTTGTTTTACTCTCTTGAACTTATCTTACTTGATTAACTGAATAAGTTACTATCTACTACCTTTGCATCGAAAAAGGGAAATGCTCAAAATGATAAGTACAGTTAAAATTATAATAACTATACTCAAGAAGCAGAAAGTGACACCCCAACTAGTCCTACATTGATATAACCTTCTAGTTAACATAAGGATTTCAGCGACAAGGCATGCCAGTCCACGCCAACCAGCATGTTCTGTTCCAGTTCCAGTGAGGTGCTGGAAACAGTACCTGCCAATTGGAAAATCAACAAGGCACAGTGTTAATGTCAACAGGATGCCTGAAGTTTTGAACCCAACATTTGAGCTGAAAAAGTTCAACAGATCAGATCACACGAGTTCAACCATTTGAAGTTCATACTATTTAAGACTTTAGAGTTCATCTCATTAAAAAGAGTCTGAAACTACAAGTACACCAAGGATTTTCTCACCTACAAAGCAACCACCATCAATTCCAATCTTTATATGCTTGTATCCCTTTTCCTAATTTTACTCTCCGCTCTCATGTGATCAATGTGCTTGTGCAGAAAAAGTCACACAACATCCATGCCGATAGCATATATGTCATGTCAATTGCCGGATATCACATATAAACCACCATGCTTGAGTATAAGCGCAAAGGATGAAGAACTGTTCCAGTATATATGCATGGTTCTTTAGTACACATAAAAAGCAGTTTATACTACTAGACACCTTAAGTATCTAATGCCAAGTAAACATGTACATGTATCGATTATGAAAAATATAAACATGCAAAATTACACATCTATTTAAGCATTACCACACATGACCCAACTCAAGGACAGAAAATTGGAACATTGTGCAGGATCACACCTCACACATTTTTATTTTGAATTTGTTCTGCCTAAAAGAACGAGACAATTCGATCTCCTGCAAAGAATGACATATATGTGAAGATAATTGGTAATACAGAGTAAAATACACATAAAAAATGTAGAAGCTACAGATTTTTAATAGAATAACCTCCAAATGTAAGGGAGAAAGGATTCCTTCGAGCTTCTGAAGGTCCCTTAAATGCATTGATTCATGATCTTCACGGAATGTGTGGAAAAAATTTCGAGCTGCAGGTTACACAACAATACAGACTTAAATATGTGACAGTAATCAATATTGTATGTATAACAGCCAATTACGGAAATGAAACAGACAAAAGATATGTACCTTCATGTACATGTCCTCCTGCCACAAGATCCATGAAACAGTGTATGTAAACTGGAAAAAGCACACGAAGCAGCTCATGCTGTACAAGGTTCAGGTGAGAGACAGGTCATCAATGCAAAAAAAGTAAATGCAATTGTGTTGGTGGTCCAAGAAAGATATCATGAGGACTTTAAAAATAAGGGTGGATAACTCAGGAAACAGATAATTCCATAATTGTTTATTCAAATTTCAATCAAAAATAGACCACCGTGGTCAGAAGGTTTAAATTGAAAACTTGAAGAAAAAAGCTTTGGGCAAATAACTAAAGATCTAGAAACAAGACATATTAGTGAGCTAGCAGCAAAACACATACCACATATCGTGCTGCAAATCTACATTTAATCATGCCATGAGGTCGATACATAGGGCTCAACCTGATCACAGGATTACCTTTTTGGTTGAGACGGCTACATTTGTTGTTGGAATCTGAGTATCTAACACCAAAAGGTCCACTAATCTACTCCAAAAGAAATATGGGTGTACAAAAATAATCATCTAGCTAATGTGCAGTGGGTTGTCAGATTGGGGGTTTGGGCAGAGAGGAAGTGGTCAGCAATGTTAGAGGGATTGTTACTATCATGCAGAGGCATCTCATCATTGATAACTGCAACATAGCAGATTGCACAGACAATTCAAGGTCCTTAACATTTTTGCTCATAATCTAGTTTCCAAATTAACCTGCTCAACTCAGGCTCACCTAAGCTCAGATAAGATAACTAATAGGTTCACCATGTCAGCCATATATAGGAGGTCTGTACAATAAGTCAGAGAGAGAGGGAATCTCTTTAAGTGAAAGATATCAACAATCAACAATATAAAGAGCAACAGGCAAAAGGTGCAAAATTAGAGGTTAAAAACCAACGAATAGAGCTTATCAAGAACAAAAAGATATTGGAAATCTAAAAAAATTCCTTCACATGCTTCATAATAAATGTTTGAATTTGATCTATCAGTAATGTATGAAAAATACAAAAATTAAGACCCTGCAAAAACCTTTTAGCCTATATACAAATCCATCATTAGAAGATGAGAGGAAAAATTAAGATGCGTAAGGTAGTTGCTAGGTATTTGGTTAAAAAGTGCTTTCCTTGATGCAATCCTCTTGCTGATAGCTCAAGCTTACTAACCGAGCATGGTGGCAGTAGGTGCAGTGCCACAATTGGATGAAGAGGGATCCCACCACACATAATATGCCCATCTTTTGGAGGGCAATAAGTAGTGAACATAGTAGGTGTTAGCTATGATCAACATCAGAGGGCGAGAGTGGATGACAAGTAAAACAACAAAGTAATTAAGGTTAGAGTAAAAATTCAGACACATTACTGTATACACATATAGTTAGAAGTTCAGGTTGACTCAGGCGGCCCCACCAATCAACTGCAGTTGCGACCAATTTTGAATAGAATTCAACTTTTCCTACCCAGACCCACATAGACTCCATCCAGGCTCGCCCAAATTCAAGCTCAGGTTGGCCCATGCAATTTTGAAGTCCAACTCACAGTCACAGCCAGCAGTAAGGAAGAAATATGAGTGATGCAGAAAAGAGAGAGAGAGAGAGAAGATATGAATGAAGAAGGAAGTAGAAATATGGAGAGTAGTCCAACAGAAAAAAAAATAACAGAGAATAAGGAAAGAAAAGGCATGAAAGATAAAGGTGTAGAGTGGAAGCATTTTTGCCCACCATTGTTCTTCAAGCATAAACAAAGGAGAACACAGATAGCTCACACCTGTCTGAGGAGGAAAGGCTAAATCATAGTGCCTGGAACCAAAACAATTCCATATCACCCAAAAAACTGAATCAAGGCATCAGCATCATCGAGCTCCAAGGCTTACCAATGCTAGTGATGACTTGACAATAAGTTACATGTCAACCGATAAGAGAAACTATAATCCATGTCCAGAAATATATCATCAAAAACAACCATCTCAAACAAGCAACATAAGCTACTTTATTAAGATGACCATCAAACAAGAAACCACATTTAACTGTCAAATATCAAAGAAAAGAGAAATCATGAACTTTCAAGTAGTGAATCATCAAATTATAAAAAATTAAACTTCTCTACTTTTTTAATAAACGACCATGACTATGAATTAAATATTGATCACCATATCTTGTTCAGGTATTGCTACCTATCAACTATACAATTGATTTACCTTGTACAAGTCCAGTGAACTGTAGGCCCACAAACGTAGCTTACTATAACCATCACTATATCGCACTGGACCATTCTCTAATCTGCCAAAAAATACTTAATTATAAACTCAAACATAAAAATTAACATGACAGCTACTTTGTAGAAATGAAGATAGATCTTAGAATCATACAGGAGTCATCGCACCTATTCTGTTTGCATACAGCCATACACCTGTCTAAGTTGGGAATATTTTAACGAATTAAAATCATATAAGCATACAACCCATACACCTGTCTAAGTTGGGAATATTTTAACCAATTAAAATCATAGAAGATATGAAACAAGTACACGCAAAAGACAAGAAATGTGTAGATGTTAAGGTTTCTTCGTCAAGGAAAATCTTAAGATGTCCTTTTAGAAAATACTATATATGCTTCTCTGGACTCAAGATAATAATGTAGATCAAGATGTGCAACCCCAAAAGACAAGGAGATAGCATCATCAGATTTCAACAACCAATAAGAGATTTGGAAAAGAAAACTGTTAATATCTGTCATCTACCAGGTACTAACAAGCATAGCAACATTATCATCTCCAAAAGGATTCAGATGTTAAGTTCAACGTCCATGTGGACGAAATTTAGCAAAGCGAAGAAACCGAATTGAACACAAGAAAAGCAGGTTCCTCCTGCCCGCTTAATATACAAATTCATACCACAGAAACAAGCTCCGCCAAGAACAGAAGGATTGAGGAAGAAAATAACGTTAAAGCGAAGAATAAAAATAATTGTATTTGCCAAATTCGTGCATCAAAAATCTTAGAAATTCCTTCAAACTCTCAATATCCATATTCTCTATTTAGCGCCAATGTTGAGCTTCAAATCGCACCACTTCCAATTCCTCAAGAACCAAGCCTCCGGAAACAAGAACGAGAGCAGATGAGGGCAAAGAAAGATCGTCCTACCTGGATACTGAGTGATCGGAGTTGGAAGAAAAGGAGACGCGATTCTGCTCTTCCTGAAGGGCGAGCTCTGTATTCGTGAAGCCCTTCTTCCTCAGGTAAGCGACCACCGCTTTCTGGATCTCTTCCTCCTCCATTAGCGACTCCGAAAACGCACCAATTACGAGAGAAATCGAAGAGGCAGGCACGCGATCACTCGAGTTCCTTTGCCCCTCTTCCAGGGTTTCTGCAAGGACTCGCGCAGCGGAGCGACGAAGTTGGTACCCGGTTGAGTCAAACAAACCCCTTGTCCGTGACCAGATCCCAGTGCCGCTCTGTTACTGTAACCATTTTACACGTGATATGCACGTGATCGTGAAGCGTCGACCACCTCCCCATCCCGGTGCGACCGTTGTCTTAAACAGATCAATTTGAATTGGTTAGACCAAGCAATCCAACACCACGTGATCTAAGCCATGCACAACACACCTCTTTCTACGTGTATCTATTTAGAGATGGATGGATGGATGCACACATTTGATTGTTGAGACCTTTGAATGGGTTGCGCTAAGTAGAGGTTCCAATATTAATCCGAATTCACTGTGCGTTGGTCTAATCCAATCTAAATCTAATGAGGTCAATTTTGACCCAATTTGACTGAACATAATTTTCAATAGGCCGGTCTCCCCTCTATGAAAACTTATCGACCGGCCTCGACAGATGCACGGTGACTTCCAATTGTCCTCTTGCATGCCTGTGGACTAATACAAAATCTCGTCGCTGAACCACTCCAATCAAACAGCAGAATTGATTAATTCTTGCATTCTGATAGTGTTGGTGAGAATACAAATTCAAAGATGCTAAGAATACGATACTTGTCAGCAAATAAACCTGTTTAATCCACAAAACTTTCAAAAATATTGCAACAAACATTCATCATGAATCCATGAACATAACGATAACAATTTGGTGAAGGAGATTAATATGCAAATACAACAATCTTAATCTCCCAACTACACTGGTAACCATATATTCAATCCAAAAAGTTTAACACCTACGAAAGCCAGCATGAAAAAAGAGGATTTTGTAAGACAACCATTGGATCTGTCAATCTGTTGGTAAAATACAAATGTTGACAGCAAAGTTAAATCCAGCAGAAAATGTCTTCATCTTCGGATGGCCTCTGAAGAAACTAAAGGACTTGAAGCATTAACCTAGTCAGTCATTTGCTGCCAGTACATCCGGCAAGGGAAGGTTTTCCAGCTTTCTTATAACTAGCTTCTTTTGCGGGGGATGATCTTTAAGGGATTGATCAGCATCCACATCCACAATTATTGAGTCATCTTCGTCGAAATCTCCTTTAAGAACACCAAGAGCAATTTCATTCTCCACCATCTGCTGCATTACCCTCTTCACTGGCCTGGCACCAAAGTTAGGGTCAAAACCAAGGTTCCCAAGAAGCTCAACGGCTGCTGGTGTATAATGAAGGCAGATGTTCTTTTGTTTAAGCCTGTCTTTCAAATGCCCCAACTGCATCAACAGAGTAACAAGCTCATGAGATAACAGGCCATTACACCAAATGATAGATTCACCATAGAATAAGCTCAATTTTGCAAAGCTATACAGAGTGACATAGTTAAATACTGGGTGTGGTAGCACATCCAGGATCAAGAAAAAAATTACATTACGAAGTGATTACCGTGCCTATCAACCAAAGAGCAATGACAATAAAAGATACAGCAAAAGATCAATTAGCAATTCAACATAAATGGCAGCATATCAGTAACACCTAACACAAATAAGTTAATGAACACGGTAAATTACACGTCATACATGTTAAATGAAAGGATGTATAGCATGCAATAGATGTTGCTGCTTCTAAACCATAAAATCATAAGGGCATACCTGCATCTCAACAATACGATCGATCTGTCTAGTATCCAGAGGCTGGAATACAATATACTCATCAATCCGGTTCATAAATTCCGGGCGAAACGTTTGTCTGGCCAACTCAAGAACCTGCTTCTTCATTAGTTCATACACAGCATCCTTGGTATCATGTGTGTTTTGGAGAGTATCAAGGATGAAGTGTGAGCCAATATTTGATGTCATTATAACAACAGTATTTGTAAAACTGACAGTCCTTCCCTGTGAATCAGTAATTCTTCCATCATCCAGCAGCTGCAACAGAATATTGAAGACATCATGGTGTGCCTTTTCAATTTCATCAAAAAGAACTACAGCATAAGGCCTTCGTCGGACAACTTCGGTTAGCTGGCCCCCTTCCTCGTAACCAACATAACCTGGTGGTGCACCAACCAATCGGGAAACTGCATGCTTTTCCATGTATTCACTCATATCTATCCTTACAAGTGCATTCTCTGTGTTGAAAAGGTAGCCTGCCAAAGCTTTTGCAAGCTCAGTTTTACCAACACCAGTGGGACCCATAAACATGAAACTCGCTATAGGCCGATTTGGATCTGATAATCCTGCCCTAGAACGTCGGATTGCATCAGCCACTGATCTGACAGCAATATCCTGACCCACCACTCTCTTATGCAGTACGTCTTCCAAATGGACCAGTTTGTCCCTCTCTGACTGCTGAAGATTTGAGATAGGTATACCAGTCCACTTACTAACAATTTCAGCAATATCAAGGTCTGTGACCTCTTCCCGAAGCATTGACTTTCCTGACTGCCGGAATTCAGCAAGCTTCTGCTCAGCCTCTTGAAGCTGTCTTTGTAGAGATATAAGTGTACCATACTTCAGTTCAGCAGCACGGTTCAAATCATATTCACGTTCAGCAGCTTCCATTTCCAAATTAACTCTATCAATCTACAGTAACATCAAAGAATTAGAATGATAACCGATCATTGATTCTGTAAGTTCTACAACTTTTTCCGGGCCAAAAGGACCTTACCTCCTCTTTAATTGAACGAATTTTGGTCATGAGGGATTTTTCCTGCTCCCACTGTTCTGTTAGTTCGTTCTGTTTTTGTTTTAGTGATGTTAAATCAGCTTCCAGCTTGCTTAGTCGTTCTTTAGATGCTTTATCAGTGTCATTTTTCAAGGAAAGCTTCTCCATTTCTAACTTCAGCACTGCTCTATCTACCTCGTCCAACTCAGTGGGCTTTGATGTTATCTCCATTTTCAGCTTTGCAGCTGCTTCATCAATAAGATCAATGGCTACAAGCACCGACAAGATATGTTAAAGATCATCCATATAAAATTTGCAAAGTATTATGTTTCATCACAATGTGCAAAGTATCAGCATACCTTTGTCGGGCAGAAAACGTTCAGTGATGTACCGATCAGATAGAACTGCAGCGGCAATAAGAGAACTATCGGATATCTTTACACCATGATGCAATTCATAGCGCTCACGAAGTCCACGAAGTATTGATATTGTGTCTTCTACAGAGGGCTGACCACAATAAACCTGCTGAAACCTACGTTCCAAAGCAGGGTCCTTTTCAATGTACTTTCTGTATTCATTCAAGGTAGTTGCACCAATACAACGAAGCTCTCCTCGGCCTAACATAGGTTTCAGCAAGTTACCAGCATCCATTGCCCCACCAGTTGCTCCTGTATTGTACAATACGACAAAGGACCAACAAATCAGAGGACGGTGTTCCATGTTTGTCATGCAAAGTGATTTTTATTTTGGATCTTTTGGCATAATGGTTTAGTGGATTCTACACTTCCATAATGCATATGCCATGAGAAGGGTCAAATATAAAATCCAATACTAGGGTGAGATTGCATAAATGGGCTTACACAAAAATTCTACTTAAAATAACATATTAGTCAAACCAAATACCTACCAAAGTTCCAAGTATAAAGCTAGAAATGACCAAAATCAAGATATTTGGAAGGACTACAGAACATTTAAACAGTAAAAATATTTGCAATCTAATTAGCTTGTACCTGCACCTGACTCTTTTCTACTAATCAGGCATCAACTTGTACATACAGTTGTAGCCATATGGTTATACCCAGTACACAGTAGAGCAAAGCAAAGTCAAGATAACTAAGAATGATACATATATGTCAGTTTGTCAGGTGAAAATTCCATCAGTAGAGTACAGAGTGGCAAAGCAAAATAAATCATATGCCACTTTCTCTAACACCTCAAATGCCATATAGCGAAAAAAATAGTCTGTCACCAAAAACCAACAACCTTCATCTAAAGCAATTTAAGCAGTGATTGATTAATTATCAATGTACTAACATATAGAGTATTGTTCACAAAATTTATCTCCTAGCCCTCCGACACAAAATTTCCTATATTAATAGTCATGGAGACAACTTCAAACATTTGTGAAAACCTTCTATTCTAAGTCTAGTAACCAACCATAACCAGGAATATGAATGACAAAATGTACCCTAAAAAACCATGTTCAACAAAAACATATCTGATCCTGCATAACTTTAACTAACAGAGAAAAGACCTTCATAGGAAAATCTACACTGTTGGAAGAAGCATATACTATAAAAAAAAATCCTAAAATAATATGTCGGTCTCCATGGATCCTTTCCCATTTTTATACATTAGTCATATTTGTGTTACTTCAAAATCTAATGCTAGTTTTACTGAATGCAACCCCATTTTTTTCAAACTCTCAGACCAGCTGCAGATTCACAAGAAGTTGCTTAACAGAGTAAAATATCAAAAATGTTTAGGAAGCAAGGTAATTCAGGAATTATTATGATAGGTCCAAAAAAACAAATTGTTTTGTTCAGTTAACCTCTACCAGGAATAATTTATTGTGACCAAATCAGAAGTTTCCAAAACTGATTTATAATGTTAAAAGTCCTCCAATATATTCATCAAACTTAATACAAGTCAATAATGATTAGTGTTGCTTACTCCTTGGGTGTTACCAAATAAATCTACTGGGAAATTACATATCTCTTTAAGAGATGCTGCTCCACAAATCCATGTTTGGATTGTTCCAGACTGCACTTAGTTTCAAAAAGAAAGCATGATTTTTTTTTTGTGATTTTGACTGCAGACTAGTGTTATTCATTCAGAGAAAAAAAAAAGTCGCCGGCCGGGGCATGGCGCCGCGCGTGGCGGCCGCCGTGAAGGACTGCCTGGAGACCATGGGAGACTCGGTGGACGAGCTCCGGGAGTCGCTGGCGGCCATGGGGCACGTGGCGGGGCGCAATGCGGCGTACCAGATCAACAGCATCCAGACGTGGGTGAGCGCGGCGCTCACCGACGAGGACACCTGCGTCGACGGGTTCGCCAGCGGCGCCATGGACAGCGATGTCAAGAACATGGTGAGAAGCCACGTCGTGTACGTGGCGCAGGAACATTTGAAACTGCATTATGATTGTTGGACATGAAAAATGAGTACAAACCTGCACCAACTACAGTATGGATCTCATCAATGAACAAAATGATCTGTCCATTGGAAGCAGAGACTTCTTTTAGAACAGCCTTCAATCTTTCCTCGAAGTCACCACGAAATTTAGCCCCCGCAACCAAGGATCCCATATCCAAAGAGATCAGCTGTTGAAGAGAATGGAGATCAATAAGAGGAATCACACACATCAGTCGATATATATTGTACCTAAACAATTCTGTTAAATAAGAATATAAGAGAATGGAAAATATTCTGGAAATTGTCATGTCTTGTGTTTACTGAGTTGACCATCAAGACCAATGAGAAGAGCGAATATAATTTCCTACTCATCAAATACACCTTAATTCCTATTTAATAGGCTAAGAATAACAAGCCATGGGCATTTCTTAAATATCATAGGGATATTGACGTACTAACAAATTCAAGCACCAGTGCTTGTATATCAAGTCACTGATGGTTATTCATCATGGACATGTATAAGGACTTCAAAGCGAACGGGAACAACAAAGGACCCGAACAAAAAACATTTAAACATTTAAACATGTCGAATATAGAAATTATAACATTTACCTGTGACCAGTAAATTATTCTGGATGAAAAAACTGTGAATAACAAATGATAATGTACAGGGTTTCAGCTCTGCTCTCTGTCAAAGGCCAGCAGCAGAAAGCTCCTACGTGAATGCTTAAGGCCCTGAAGCTTCAATTTTTGAAGATTTGAGTCTGTGTCATTCAGTTTCCAAGACAAATAAAAACTTGAAGTCACTGAACAAAGAAAAGAAAGGATTTGCCCAAAATGATCTATCCATGTGTTATCATTTGCTGGAACTGGTAACTGTTAATAAAGTTTTCATCCCACAAAAGGCCCAGACTTGGCAGACTGGATGGAAGGCCAGCTCAACTTCCCAGTACTAAGGTGCAAATATGATCAAACCAAATGCTTCAAGCCCGAGCTCGGCATAGCCAAGTCCGTTTGATATAAGATTTTAATCACAGTTATTGCATAACAGCTTGGCCACTATAGAGAATGGCCAAGCATGATGGCTGGTTGCAATGATCCACAACATTCTCAAACTAGTTGGTAGGGAAGTGGATGTTGTCACCAGGGTGGTGGCACCAGAATCCTTTGCCTTATTCCACAGACCCTCAATCAAAGGATGGTAAAACTAGGTTACCTGCAGTCCTGCACCACATACCACATCGCTTTCCAAATGATATACCTTTCCAAATAACCCACGATTTGCCCCTTAAGCAAGGCCTCAACCCCTCCGCCCTCCTCATCAAAATGTTCGTGGTCAATGAGGCAATGTTGCACTTCACTGTCAACATCATGAAGCAGAGGCAAGGAGAGAACAACTAGCCTCAATCGTATAACCTTGTCATCACAACAGTCTCGTTCTGATCACTTGGGATACAGTTAGTGGAGGCCGAGGCATTTGTTTGAGACAAAAGATTCATCACCAAATTTAAACAATATGATGCACCACTATGATCCTTCCTCTATATCTACCCATAACAGGACTGCCTATCTCAACCATCATCTCTACCGAGAAGATGAAATGATTGAATAGGTGATGATCTCTCATGAACAATAGGAGAGACGCGGTGGAAACGGCTGGAGATGTAGTGGTTGTCAAATATATCAAAAGTGGAGCAGTAATGGCAGTACGCAAGGAGGCAGCAGTCAATGACGGTGCACAATGCTAGTGAAAGAGAAATGGAGGAGTGCATGGAACATCAATCATTGAGCTCATTTGAAATTTGGGTAAACAAACTTAGCCAAGCACACTTGAGTTGGCTCGGTCGATGCTTGAAAACAAGGATGGCTCAGCCTTCACCTATGGCTTCATTCAATGGGCCTGAGCTAGATTGAATATTATAACACAGCTCATAATGTATCATGCTAGAAAGGTATTGACATACAAGTATACCAGATGTGCCAATATATGGCTAAGGCAATTTTTGGCTAGTGACATTTGGAAGTCATAACCAGCATATGGGCATGCTAACTAGCATAACAAGGCAATCTTTTGCCGTACCTTTCTTACACTGCCATGCTAGAGAGGCATATTACATTTGTCATACCCTCATACCATGAGATGTCTACTCTTTTCGTAAAGTGTAATAATGCTAGAAAACAGTAGTATCAGAACAATACATGATATTACTGCAGTGACAATTATTGTTATGGCCAGAAAGGCAGAAACAACATAATATCACCACAAAATTATCAATGAAGTGCAGATACCATAGTTGACAACATGAAATTTTAATACTAGTCAGAAAAACTAAGAAAGAATGAAGATCTAACAAAAACTCTACAACTACCTTCCTATCCAGTAAAGATTCAGGAACATCCCCTCGTATAATTCGCTGGGCTAATCTGCAAGGGAGAAGAATCCAAATGGTTAGATCCCATGAAATTATTGTTTCATATCCCTCTGATGACAGTCCTTATAAACAAGGAGTTAAAATTTTAGCACAGTAAGATCTGTGAGATTATCATGTGGTGTCTTGGTGTCTAATAAAGTTAGCTGATATATTTCTGCCAAATACAAAGAAAAAAAAGGTACAGGAGCTATACCCTTCGGCAATAGCAGTTTTCCCAACACCAGGCTCACCAATAATTACAGGATTATTTTTTGTTCTCCTAGATAAAATCTGGATACAACGCCGTATTTCGTCATCACGGCCTATAACTGGGTCCAGTTTACCACGCCTGGCAAGTTCTGTCAAGTCACTGCCATACTTCTCTAGCGCCTGATACTTCCCTTCGGGATCTACAGACAAGAACAGTACCTCATGAATCTAAGAGTTGGTGATCAAGTAATGGTGGAAAAAGGGGAGTTTTACACAAGATCAATCACAGCTAACAAAAGAAGCAAAAAGTAAATCATAGTGAAGAAGACAGCATCTACCACTGAGGAATTACTATTGCAGTTTCTCAGGGATGATAATTTTTATTTGGGAAAACTGTGTTTCATATGCATGCCTTTCTGCTTTCATATGCATACAATAAATTTCAGTGCAGGTTCACCACCATTTTATTTATCCTGGCAAGTTAAGTGTCATTTTATTGACATTAGCTTTTTTTTTTTAACCCTCAAAAGCAGCACACATGCAAGTGCAGTTTTTTTCCCACAAGGAGTTTTTTCCTACTAGAACAGAAAGTGTTGCCTAATATCAAGTTTAATCAACCAACAGAGGAGCAACTGCCCATATTAATATATGCAGCAGCAAATAAAACAACCTTAGATAAATAAACATAAACCCAGAAAACTATTAGAGTCAGACATCATACTCTGATCGGTGACTCTTTGATTTCCTCGAACAGCTAATATAGCATTCCTCAGCTCCATCTCATTGAGTTGAAGATTCTTGAATAATTGCTGACCAAACCTTTTGTCTGCACAAAATGCCAGGACAAGGTGCTCAACTGAAAGAAATTCGTCACCAAACTCCTTTTTAAACTTCTTGGCATTGTCAAATAGAGTTATTAAATTTTGTCCCAAGATGGGCCCACTTGTATCACCAACAATCTGTCAAGGTAACAAGGTTTATCAGCTTTCTGTTGATCAAAGGTGCTAACTGAAAAAACCAAACTGTGAGGATCCAAAACACCTTGGGTTGCTGTGAGATAAACTCTTCTGTCGCTCGCAGCACAGAACTGTTGTCAATTCCAGATTTGGTGAAAATTCTTCGAGCCAAACCATCTTTCTGCTCCAGAAGGGCTTTCATCAAATGCTCAGTTTCTACTACCTGCTGCTTGTACTGTCGTGCTGCATCTACTGCACCAATAATTCCATCCCATGCCATCTCTGTGGACCCTGCTTGGCTGATCTGGGAGACAATGATTGATGGCAGAACTATGTTATTTTCAGGTTCCATTAGATGAGTCATTGCTCAAGAAATTCACAACATACAATTAAATCCTAAGGGGGAAAAATATGTTTCACTAGCTCAACATGTAGTAAGAAATTTAGCAACCCAAAATAGTAAAATCCAAATCATATAAGAGGTGTCTTGTGCAATAGCAACCAAATACATACAGCACCATTAAATCCTAAGGGGGAAAAAGATGTTTCACTAGCTCAACATGTAGTAAGAAATTTAGCAACCCGAAATAGTAAAATCCAAATCATATAAGAGATGTCTTGTGCAATAGCAACCAAATACATACAGCACCGAGTAAACTAGCTAAACAAAAATAGACAAAAAATCAGCTATAACCAGAAATGATTGACATAAATAATGTAACCACAATAATTCCTAAATTTACTCAGTACATGTACAAAGATAATTCTGAACTTCAGTTATGAAAACAAACTTAGGAAACCAAAGTTTTCAAATTAAGTATGACTATGACTGATCCTTAGTAATACTAACAGAAAAAATAAGTATATAATTAAGTTGAATGAAGAAAAGGTTACCGATATATTGATTTGATTATTCAACAAGTGGTGAGATTAATGAAATTAGTAAAAACCAGCTGGTTAAAACAGATAGAAGTGTCAAGAATTTTGTTTGATCGCTGGATACTTTTTAAATTAAAAGAATTTTTTTATAAAATAATTGTTAGACCAACGATTATTTATGGATCTCAACTGGTTAAAAATCAACATATACAGCAAATGTATAGCTGAGAAGCCTGAGATAACAACAGGGATGTGTGTAGTTAATAGAAAAAGGTCGGTAAGAATATTTTCATTCGTGCACAATTAAATATAACTTCAATAAAGGAGAATACGAGAGAGAATTGTTTAAGACAGTAGAAGCCTAACTAAGGAGACGTATAAATAGTATAATTAAAAGAGATACGAGTAATGTTAATGATGCAGTGAGTGGTAGAGGTAGACATAATACTTTTTCTAGAAACTATAAAAAAATTTAAATATTCTTGATTTAACTAAAATATTATTTTTTTATATAACTCAATGATAGCAAAAGATCCGAATAGCCGATTCCAATCTTTCAATATACCGCACATTAACATACATATATTCATGTCTGCTTCAATGGTCGTTTAGTTGAACCTCCAACTCAAGATTGTAAACTAAACAGGATAATCTACATTCTGGTACATTAATGATGTCTAATGCTTCAATAGCGCTTCAAATACACCAGCTTTTGTCGTTACAAAAACACTAAAATCATCTACAAGCTCGTCCCAAATACAATATGACAAGGAAAACAGATACACAAATAGAACAATCAATCCGACAAACATACAAATTCCATGGAAAAGTAGCTAAAATTACAAATGAGAAGCGAGAGAGTACTTCTTGGGAGGAGCCGCCAAGGTTATGCTGAAGAGGGGTGGCGGAGCGGAAGTGGCGGCAGGTGAATCCCTTGCCCAGGAACCCGACGGAGCCCGCAACCCCGATCGCATCGCGGCCTCCGACGAGCGGCGCGGATGGGACGCCGGAGAGGCGGGCGGAAGGGCCGGAGAGCGGCGGTGAGTGAGAGGATAGGACGCGGGGGGAGGAGCGGCAGTTGTGCGCTGCCGCGCGGGCGGACCTTGCGAGCCTCGCGGTGACCGACCGACCCAACATTGGGAGGAGCTCTTCCTGGCTTTTGGGTGTGGATTGAATTTGAGAGCAGTCGGCAGAGGAGAGAAGGCGGGCAGTGGTTTTCTTGGTTTAGGGTGGAGACTGTGGACATGTAGGGAGAAAACCGTAGAAGCGTTTAGAATGTTCTCAAAAGAACCAAGGCGAACCCTGTCGGACGGACCTACATGGTGCTTGGTCTCTGCGTGTTTTGTTAAAGGAGCCAATTCATAGTCCGACAATCTTGACGAAGGGTTTCTATTATATTCAATAAATGCTCATATTTTGGCACCTAAATAAATGGTGGTGTATTATATCAATTTATCAAAGGAGTATGAAATCTCATAAAATAATTTTTTGTTAAATAATTTATCAAAAAAAACTCATAGTGTTGATTTTTACCGAATGAAGCTCTCATAATTATTTTTATTAAAAATATTTTTAATAATATATTTAAATCGAATTATTTTAAGTCATAGAGCCACGAGTCGATTCAATCTAATCTAGACATCACGTGACCTGTTTCGAATTAAGTCAAGTCCGATCGTAATAAATTAAGTCAAATATTATTAAATTTATGAATAAATGTAATGTGAGTATAACTTATGCATTCTTATCAAACCAATCTAAGCTTCTTCGAACTACTAACATATGATCTTAAAGTATTTAGTATCATTGTTTTTTAATTTTTATAATTCTATGATGAATAATTTTAAATATAATATTTTTAGGTTGAAATGATAATTGAGTATAATTTATTAAATTTTCACCAAATTTATTCAAACTTCGCCAAAACCAAGATAATAATATGTTTAGTATCATATTTTTTATTTTTTTATAAATTTAGAATGATTATAAAATATATATTTTTAGATTAAATATACAATAGAATATAACTCGTGTAACTTTTTCAATCTTTATCAAATCTATCCAAATTTTTTTTACATTACTAAGATGAGATGTTTATTGTGTTTAATATTATTATTTTTTTATAAATTTAATATGATTTTAATTTTAAAATAAATTTTTTATATAAATGAGTGTAATTATAATATATTTTGTAAATGAGTGTAACTTTGAATGTAATGATTAATCTAGGTAAAATATGCGAAGAAGGAGATAACTCGTGTAACTTTTTCAATCTTTATCAAATCTATCCAATTTTTTTTTACATTACTAAGATGAGATGTTTATTGTGTTTAATATTATTATTTTTTTATAAATTTAATATGATTTTAATTTTAAAATAAAATTTTTAAATAAAAAATATAATTATAATATATTTTGTAAATGAGTGTAACTTTGAATGTAATGATTAATCTAGGTAAAATATGTGAAGAAGAATAAGGGAGGGAGTAGCAAAGTAGTAGAAAAAGAGAAGGAGGATGAGAAGAAGAAAAAAGAGGGGTTGAGAGAGGTAAACGAGGGAGAGGAGGAGGTGACGGTGGAGGTGAAGTGGCAGGAGGATAAGGAGGGACAGAAAGAGAAAGCTAGGGTGACACCAAGGAGGAAGCTAAGAGAGAGAGAAGATGACAAGAGTGCGACGGAGAATGAGGCAAGTGGAGGTGGGGTAATATAGAAAAATTAAGGGGTAATTTAGGACTCTACTAAATCAAACTAAATAGTTAATGTCTAGTTGAATTGATTTGATCTGATTCATCTTTAAAAAAATTCATTTAGCTCTTTAAAAGAAATCAAAGTAAAAAATAGTTAAAACATAATTTTTATCTTTTATGTTTTGATCGAAGGTATTTTAATCAAAATCTAAGAAAGATGTCCATACTAAAAACTAAATATGGGTGTCATATGATAAAAACTTATTACTAGAGTTTTTTTCAATAAATTATATATTTTTATTTTATAAATAAAATTGTATATAAATTATAGTCAAACATTTCATATGTTATTTTTTTCTAAAAAGTTGTAATAAGACTAAAGTATGGATAGATTTATACCACATCCAAAGTCTCTCTCTAGCCTTTTCAAACGGACATTTTTTCTAGAAAATAGGATTATTTTAGGTTTTTTTCCAGCAGTATAATCTTTTTATTTTTTTAACTGCATCACTTAATTCAAAAAATATTCAAGTCATATTTCAAAAAATATATTTTTTTTCACCCGAAATAGTGTTTTAATTTATTATAATATTTTTGGTTTATTATAGTATTTTAGCTATCGTAATAAAAACACTATGAAATATACTTAAGAACACTATAAATAAGTCAAATGGAATCAAAACATACTAAAAATTATTTTATATATGATTCAAATAGGTATTTATAATAGCTTATGAATAATGCCACTCCAATAGAAATAAAAAAATAACTTATTATAATATTTTGTCCATGATAAAAATACTGTAAAATATATTTTAAAAAATATTATAAATGATTCAAATAGACTTCAAACCTCAATTAAACCAATTACAAGCTTAAAAATATAGTATCATAATAGTTTACGGGCAATGAAAATTAGAGAGATATAATAGATTTATAGTATTTTCAGTATATCAATAGACATATTATAAATATTATTAAAAAATACTATAAATAAATCAAATGAAAACACCCTAACGGTTCAAAAGAAGCGAAAACGACGATAAGAGAATTCAGTGAGAATAGTTGATGAGGGTATTTTTAAATTTTTTTGAATTTAATGGTATATTAAAAAAAAAGAAGAAGTCTAAGCATCCAAAATGAGAATATTTTCAAGAAAAATGGCCCCTTTTGCAAACCCCTTGTACCCACATTTTCATTCGGTTGACAATTCTCTTCCATTCTCCAATCCTTTACAGAGAGAGAGAGACTCATTACAGGTGAGCTTGTGATCATCAAACATATTCTTTTACATAAAAATCAGAAACAAATTCCTAATGATATATTTTTACTTTTGTACTTTTTTTATGAGCATTACAAATTAAGCCATAATATTAGGCCACATCTGCTAGTACGGGGTCCCAGAACTTGTGCCCAGTAGGCCACTGACCCCAACTTCAGGGGTATTACTGTAAGATTATTGCTCAAGGGAAAACCCTAGACCGACTGCTTTCGCACTACGCCCTATAAAGCTCCAGAGAAACAACGGCCGTTGCCGAAACCCGTGGTCGCATCGCGTCGCTGCTCGAGTTCTTCCGAGATGTCGAAGCGAGGTAACCCTCCCATCTCCATGGCGATCGATCGATCTCAGATTGTTCAATGATCTCCGGTGGCTTTTGTAGGCCGCGGAGGAACGGCGGGTAACAAGTTCCGGATGTCGCTGGGTCTGCCGGTGGCGGCGACGGTGAACTGTGCGGACAACACGGGGGCGAAGAACCTCTACATCATTTCCGTCAAGGGGATCAAGGGACGCCTCAACCGCCTGCCATCGGCCTGCGTCGGGGACATGGTCATGGCCACCGTCAAGAAGGGCAAGCCTGACCTCCGGAAGAAGGTCATGCCCGCCGTCATCGTCCGCCAGCGCAAGCCGTGGCGCCGAAAGGATGGCGTCTACATGTACTTTGAAGGTTCGTTGGATGATCTCCATTTGCAAAATGCATGATATTAATTTAATTCTCCAGTCATATGTGACGTTTATCTTTGCTGTTAATTAGTGAATAACATGTGAGTACGGGTTATTATATATAGAAAATCATGTCTCTTTACTGGGGACTGATAGAAGCATTATTCGATTTGGGTCACTCCTCATAGCTGGTTTAGCTGAAAATATTGTTCAAACGTGAATTTGCTGTGAATTCGAGATAGTTTGCCTTGTCCTGTGAGCATGGCATGTGTAAAACTTAAATCACTTTTACTGGCCAATTAATTCATCTAATGTTGGTAGAATAAAATAAGTATTTACTGGTTTTGTTGTGTTCAGAGAAAGAGAAGCGGTTAACAAAGTGCTAACACTATTCATAATCGCATGATCATATCAATTTATATCTGGATTCTTATTTTAAACTCCACAATGCTCTACTTGTGAGGATGAGGATGATACGGCACATGTGACTGATCAATGACTGTAGATGACCATTATGGTTTTGTGAACAGCCAATGGCAATTAGCAAATAAGTTATGTTTTATTTGTTTTCCTGTTTATTTTGTATTATTTTCCTATTTGATCAAGATACCTGGCTGCTGCTTGGTTTGCTAGTAGATGAAACAGCTGTTTTTGCCTGCCTAAGTGATGATTGATGTTGCTTTCTTGGCTGGTTGCTGTTTGCTTGCCTGGTCCAGCGACTGTAACAATGGCTTTTGTTGCTCACACAACTAATGACTGCAATGGCTGTTTCTCTATTTTAGTGGCAAAGCAGGAACTTCAACTTTTCTTTATTTTTCTTGACATTTCAACTGGTTTTTTCATATATTTTAGCCATTTAATGCTTTATCTTTCATATGATACAGATAATGCTGGAGTGATTGTTAACCCGAAGGGAGAAATGAAAGGTATGTCAAATGGAATGTGGGAAATTTTCACTTTGAAAGATGAGACATCTTAAGGACAAGTACAAACGAAGCTGTGTAATCTTAATCACTTTTTGAAATATATTGCTTATTGGGGCCTGAGCAGTAATGCCATCAGACGATAGACATGTGGTTATTGTTAAACCATGCCGCTCGTTCAGCCTATAATTGTTTTCGGGGTCTATCACATTTATGATTTTTGTTTCAAGTATTTGATCACTTTAGGACTTAGAAAATTGGCTTGCTTGCTGCAGGATCTGCTATTACTGGACCCATCGGGAAGGAATGTGCCGACTTGTGGCCAAGGATTGCTAGTGCAGCAAATGCGATCGTGTAGGGTCATGGTTCTTGGGGTCAAGAGCTGAGGTTTTGGTTTATGTTTATTTGTTTCGAAATATAGTAGGTATCAGTGTTGTTTGAGTTGGTTACCCTGGTTAGTGCTGTTTACTAGAGTTCTTCATCTTATGGATTTGATGTTCTGCTGTTGGTCACATTTTAATTTTAAACGGTCTCTTTCTATTATTTCAAGTCTCAAGTGCATCAGGCAACTGGTTGTTGGTAGTGCTGGAAGATATGCTGTTTTATTGGACTTAACGTTTATTGTTCTAGTTAATCTAATTAGGACTCTAGTCAACACTCTATGGTTGGAATGTTTGGTGCGAAGAAAAATTATAGTACTTTTAGATCTTACATGCGCTGTTTGAGAAATTTGAGGAGCAATGTGAATTATCCATGGGGCTTATTGTGAATTATTTTCTGTAGTCATTTTTATGAAGCGTTGTAATTTCTCATGATATTTACTTTAAAATTTAATATAGGAAAACATGTTTATGTATACTTCTTATATATGCAAGTGGAGTGTTTTCCTATATGAAATTTTGAAGTAAATATCTTTGAGTTTCAGTGATTGGGTGATCGGGTCCATAAATTAAGTGATAAGGCGATCAGGACCATAAATCTTACCTTCTTTCGATAGAGTTTTTCTATGCAGGTGTCATGCACAGTAGGGGTAAGACGATCAAAGTATTATCATATTACACTTGCTTATCAAAGATTCAATGTGCCAAATGTTTTCCATAAATTTTACATATAAAATATTAACTTAAGAATAATATATTAGATATATAAAATTTTAAAATATTATTTGATAAATTTTGTTACTGGATCCATTTACCAAGTATTAAAGATTCAAAACTTCATCCAGCAAATCTTTATATTTAAAATATGAAATATGCGACTAGTGTAATATATTCACTTATCAAATATTAAAAACATATTGTTAAAGGTCGATGACCTCATAGAACAAATCTTTATATTTAAAATATTAATATAATGATGATTCAACATATCCACTTACCAAATATTAAAAGGTTTTAAATCTTCTTGGATAAATTCTAATATTTAAAATATCAGTCGATGTCAGACCCAACTTGAATTACTTATATTTTATCAAAAAAAAATCCGAGGATAATTGAGAAACGAGAACAGAGTAAACGGGCACGATAAAAAAAATTAAAATTAAAATTCCAAACGAAGGAAAAAACGGTTTCGCCGTCGAGAACCCTAGTTTATTCCTGGTTTCCCCGTTTGATCCTTATTCGATTCACGATTCCCTTTCGTTCGGCCTCACCCTTGTGTCGATTTGGTCCATTCCAGGGTTCCGATTCGCTCCCCCGTCCAATATCTAGGGTTTCTCATGCCCCTCCTCTTCGATCACGCCACCGATTGAACCCCTGACCTTCCATGTCGAAAGGCGACGACGCCTCCACCGTCGAGATCCGCGATGTCTGGGCCAACAACCTTGAGGCTGAGTTCGCCGTGATCCGGGAGATCGTCGACGATTTCCCCTTCGTCGCCATGGACACCGAGTTCCCGGGCGTTGCCGTTCGCCCCCTCGGCGACTTCAAGACCGTGGCCGACCAGAACTACCACATCCTCCGCGCCAACGTCGACCTTCTCCACCTTATCCAGCTCGGCCTGACCTTCTCTGACGCCGACGGGAACCTCCCGACCTCCTCGGCTGCCGGCGGGCGCTCTGTCGTGTGGCAGTTCAACTTCAGGGAGTTCGACGTCGACCGCGACGTCAGCAATCCCGATTCCATCGACCTCCTCATCAAGTCCGGCATTGATTTGGTGAGAAGTCGGGAATTCGGTGTCGACGCGATACGATTCGCCGAGCTCCTGATGTCGTCCGGCGTCGTCCTCAACGATTCCGTCAGTTGGGTGACCTTCCACTGTGCTTATGACTTCGGGTACCTCCTAAAACTCCTAACTTGCAGAAGGCTTCCCGACACCCGAGGGGGGTTCTTTGAGCTAGTCAGGACGTTCTTCCCGGTTGTGTACGACATTAAGCACCTGTTGAAGTTCTCGAACAGCCTCCACGGGGGGCTTAACAAGGTTGCCGAGCAGTTGGAGGTCGAGAGGGTCGGCATCTGCCATCAAGCGGGCTCAGATAGCTTGCTTACTGCTCGCGCATTTAGGAAGTTGATGGGCAGTTACTTTGATGGGTCAATTGAGAGGTATGCTGGGGTGATGTATGGTTTGGATATTGAACATGGCATAAACACACGGTGATGTTTGCTGTAATTCATCAATGAATTTGAAAAAGAAAGGAAAAAAAAAAAGGTTTGGTGAGTACATGTTGTTGTATGCGTTGCTTCTTGCATTTCATTTGGGCTTGCTTGGCTTTTATTTTTTTCAGCTTAGATCATCTGCTACTGTTTTTTCTTTTTTCATGCTGTGATTTCATACTTCCATTATATGCTTTATTCTGCATATTTCTGTTGATCATTTAACAAAATGTGCTGATGCGGTTTTTTTAAGAGTGTCGCAGTCTTGCTTCCTATTCTACTATTTTCCTGTTAGCAAGACGCGCGATTGTATTTAATACAAACTTGCTGGAGTCTGTATTTGTATCTTTATAGAAAAGGTAAAATTTTGCAATATTAAGTATGTGTTCTTCTTTATCCATTCTTTTAATCTTCCTTATTACGTCTCGTTTCTAGTATATCTCAAGCTTTGCACTATTGATTGGGTGGTTTATATGGTATGAACTTATTCTTTTCTTCATGTTTGAAGTCTGTAAGTCTCTTTGCCTAGTTTACCACATAACCTTTTTCAGGAAATTTTTACAACTTGAGTTGCTCTTTAATTAGATTCGGAAATATGAGTAGATGGTGAAAAAAGGGCACCAGTATTAAATGAATGCTAAGGAAGTGGGGTTGCCTCGTATGATGGTGTATAATTTACATTTTGACAATGTTATACTCATTTGTTGTTCCTAATGTAATAACTTTTTAGTTTTTGTTTTCATGAATTCTAATATGGTTATGGAAAATGTAATTAGTTTCTTTTAGTGTTTCTAAAAGCTTGTATGTACAGGGTTGCTCCCTCTGATTGTTTGTAACTTTGTATATCAATATCTATGTGATAAGTGAGGAACTAATGACGCTGTCAATCTATGGCTGAATACATTGGTTGATGTGGAAAATGGTTTGATAGAATCCTCGAGTTTGGAAATATAGTTGTTTAGGAATTGGTTTAATAGACATTATGAATATTTTGCTTTTAGTCAGCTGTTTTTTGATAATTCTGAAACATGGATGTCTGAAGAACAAGTCATAAAACACAAAATAGATTGTAGCATTTTTGTAATTGCATTATTATGTCATGGAATTCACGAAATGAGGTCCTAGGTATAATAATATACTGTTGTCAGAAGGAACAACACGTAGTACAAGAAACCTGGATAGAAAATTTCAGAAACTTTGGTTAACGATGGTGCCATGCATGCTTCTAATTATCTCTGATATGGCTTTAAGCTCAATATTAGTTTTGGTGTGACATGGAGATATCACTAGATCAGCTAATGGAACAAAACCTTGTGCATTTGTCTATGTTACTACTTTCGGGCCTCAGGATCATCAAGTCCAGTTTATGTGGCTCAATATTAGTGTTGGTGTGACATGGAGATATCACTGGATCAGCTAATGGAACAAAACCTTGTGCATTTGTCTTTGTTACTACTTTCGGGCCTCAGGATCATCAAGTCCAGTTTATGTGGCTCAGTGTTTGTGAGCTTAGGTTTTCCTTGGATTGAAACTTTGAGCACTACAAACTCAGGGTCAATTTCTGTTGCTGGAGCTGCCACATCTTTCAGTTGAGCTTATCTTTCTGTTGCTGTGAGCCTAGGTTTTTCTCAGCTGGGGTTTATTTGAGCTCATCAGGAGGCTTGTCCCGGTTGCTCTTTTACTGCTGCCGCATTTAGGAAATCGATGGTAATTACTTTGTTGAGTTGTTTGAGACATATTCTGGAGTAATATATATTCTGCTCAAATTCTCTTGTTTGTTTTAATAAGAAACGTTTATGTTACATCAAATTGTAAAACGTTATTCTGGAGTATCCTTGTATTGAAAGTTTATCTACTTTTGTCTTTGTTATTGTCTGATTCATAATCCCTCTCAGTTTGCTTTGCCTCTTTAGAAGAATGGAATAGTTCAATGCAGTATCAGTGGCTAAAGGATATCATTTTGTCACACAATGAGATTTTGGATGTACAACATCTTGATTACTTTAGAAAGATGAAATAGTTCAACCACTTACGGATATATCTCTTTGCTACCTTCAATTGTGACTTAAAACATGTATTCTAAGGTGGTACTGAGGTAACATGAAGCTTGGAAGATTCATTTGTTTGAATGTTTGCTGATGCTGCCATTTCGCCTTAGCATTGGACAGGTTCAGATGAGGAGGCAAGACGGTGACTGCAATGCCGCAATGGATCTCTGCATACGACGAAAGCTACACCTGCGAGCTGCTTCCTCTTCCTCCTGTAAATTGGTTATCGATTCGGTGTGTTCGATTAACCATACCTTTGAGAACCTCATTCTTAAATGGGATTAAATACGGATAACTGCTGATTCAGATGGAAAAATTTAGTCACGGTTAGTATTATGGTCGTTAGATGTTGTCAAACTCACGATCTGGGCCGTATAGTTGGTTTGCGAGTTACAGGGGACTTGGGTTGATTTGCGAGTCGGCTTAGTAAAATCGGTAGACTCGTCCGTGTCGACTCCAGCTTGATAATCATCCGATACATCATTATCACATTGCGTTCAATGAGGAAGGATAAGTCGAAACTTTCTTTTTGTCATTTATAACAAAAACGACATTCGTAAGTTTTATTCATGCTCTTTACGACTAAATATAAAAGCTCGCCTTTAACATAGAGTAAGGAGAGAGGACTTCTCTTGACTACTCACGTCCATATTCATATATCTCGGATTAATAATTTAAACGTCAAAGGGATCAGGTCGGGAAACCTTGATATCGATCTTCGTGCAAGTGACACATCGAGAGCATGATGTTTTTACCTTGGAGACGCTTCAGACAATTCTATGCATACAAGTCTGGACCATGTCGGGTTGATCAAGACATCAATGATATTTTTTTCTAACACCATGACACTAGAAGAAGGGCATGATGTTGCAAGAACATCCACCCGCCAAATGCTCTAATGAGGATGCTCTAATGCATCCACTTTGGCATAGATACCAACGAGGTACTGTCATCTGTTCAATAACCCAAGTCCCTAAGACGAACTCGAGCCACCTGCTCGTCTTAACCAAGGTGTTTTTAAATCTCACCCATTAAGTATAGACACTCATGGGCATGTTGCAGGCCATTGTAGTCTATCGTCCCTCTCCTACCTTAGATAGCCCAATAAGCGACGCTACCATCTCAACCATGGTCAACACCTCAACTGCAATTGGCACTGGCACCTGTCGGAATCCCCCTAATTGATGTGATGCCAACATCTCAGGATCACCCAAGGTTCGTGAAATTGCCAACTGAAGGAAGCGCCTCACTCTCCAAGATAGAGTTCAGTGCACCATCGCTCTGCTATGCTTGAATCTAAGACCTAATCGATGGATTCAATGGATGACTACTTGAGGGTCCAATTGAGGCAAATGGACCAACACCTAGATGAGATATGGTGGGAGTTCCAACAGTCCAGGGGGAGAATTCAGTCGATCCCCATTCATCTAGAACATCCAAGAGGAACCAATTTTGACCAACTTTTGCTTCCCATTGTTGGAAGCCTTTGACGATAGTACCAATTTGATTGAACACACTATCGCCTTCCACATCCAAATGTCTCAATGCAGCACCTCAGATACTTTGATGTGTCGTGTGTTCTCAACGATACTGAGAGGCTCGACATGAGAGTGGTACACTCATCTAAAGCCACTCTCGGTTGGCTCCTTCGCTCTACTCACAAAGGAGTTCGAATTTTACTTCCTCAAAAATATATGCCCGAGGCCATTAGCGATAATGTTGCTTAGACTCAAGCAAAGGAAGGAAGAGACTATTGAGAAATCTACGGGCAACATCACATGCGCAATGAAAGAACATAAAAATAAAACCCCCAAATTCTCATCAATGTGTTCATCATTGTGCGAAGATTGGTGCGTAAAATCCGTAAAACTTAAAACTACGCGTGAGATAGTTGTGTTACCTAGGGAGATCGTATATCCCTGAATTCCTGTAGATCTGTAGAAGAGGATGAAGGAGGTCAAACGTCCTCTTCTCTAGTGGTGATCCACATAGCAGGACTGCGACGACGCTCTTCAAAACTCCAGGTCTGCTATCTGAGGAGGAGAAGGAGTGATGGATCCTACCATATTTAGTATTGGTTCTCCATCCAACTACCTAAGTCTCTTAGATTAGTGGATCTCTATCCAATAATCTCTTAATGACTCTTATTGGATCTCATCCATAGGATCCAATAATTCATGGGCTTATTGGATATCCAATAAGATAGGAGCTCCGACGGATATCTCATATCCGAACCTCTACTCATCACAGCGCCTATCATATGTATGTGACCCTTTGGGCCTAATATCGAGCTAGTCGTGAGTCATACCTGTCAGAACTCCTTCTGGCTCAGTAAATTATTATCTTCATGATAATTCACTCGACTCATCGATTACGGATGTACTAGGCTACTATGCTACAATTCTCAGATGATACAAGGGAATCCAATTTATTGGACCTGTCTGTCCTCAGTTACCATATACATATACTCCCTTATCCATATAATATCCCAGAGACCGTATATCGGGCATTGTGCTATCATGCATATATAGTTTCTGCTCGAGTCTTGCTCTAATCAGAATCTCTTGAAGAACTCTTTCTCTCTCAATCCAAATGACCCTGGCTAGGGATTTATCTGAGTAAGAACACATGAGATATTCCTTTCATAACATCGAGAGTGAATGATCATCTATCGATACTCAATAGTCCTCGTAAGGTTGGCTATCACTCCCAATGACCGATTATGCTAGATCTGTAACCTCCAGACCTATAAGTCCGGCACCAAAGAATGAAGTACTAATACAGGACATCCTTGGTGTCTCAAGTCTAAGGACCAAATACACCATTGGGACTACGGAATCGTTGTCTGACAAATATGACATCATCAACCATCCAACATTTCGTAAACGGATCAATTAGTGAACTCATCCTCTAATGAGCACTTGTACTGTATCCATAGTGTCCCCACACAAGCAACTATGAAACCAATTGCATCCATTATATGGACGAGAATACAGCACACCAGTCTATCTGGTTATCTCGATGTCTCTCTCGAGTAACCTATAGTCGGGATTATTTAGGATCTATGTTTAAAGGTGAATCAGTTTCATTATCGTGATCTCATCATGATCCGATTCTCATTGCACAGATCCATTGACATCACAATATAATTAAGCAACAAGCAATATAAAGTGATAAAATATCAAATAATACTAATAAGCAAAAAGACTACGTGTCAAGTCACAAGTGTCATCACTCACGTAATTGGCTTGCATGACACTTATGATTAGTAATCTCTCACTTAACCTAAAGCCAATTACCTATGTGTATGATCCTCATTAGACCCCTGTGACGCTCAAAGATAATATGAGACAACGACTTTATCAGTGGATTTGTGATGTTATCTTCGAATGAAATTCTTTCCACTACTATATCTCTTCGGGTCATGATCTCTCTGATCAGGTGGAACCTCCTTAGAACACTTCTGATGAG
This sequence comes from Musa itinerans, assembly GCA_001649415.1. Classification (NCBI taxonomy): domain Eukaryota; kingdom Viridiplantae; phylum Streptophyta; class Magnoliopsida; order Zingiberales; family Musaceae; genus Musa; species Musa itinerans. Next base: position 256,305 of record LVTN01000140.1, read on the forward strand.
ACCTAGGTTTCCTCATTTGAGAAATCTCCTCGTTGTTATCGCAATATAAGGGAATTGGCTCCCGTTGCCCGGCACGACTCCTAGATCTATGATGAACTTATTCATCCAGACTCCCTCCTTTGCTGCCTCTGTTGTAACAATGTACTCCGCCTCTATGGTCGAGTGTATCTTGCTTGGAACTCTTCCAGCATACTGCTCATCCATTCATGGTGTATACATACCCCGAATTCGACTTGCTATCATAGACATCGGATTGAAAACTCGAGTCCGTGTAGCCTTCAACCCTGAGGCTACTACCTTCATATACCAATAAAAGATCCTTAGTCATTCTCAAGTACTTAAGGATACACTTTATTGTTTTCCAGTGCTCCAAGCCAAGGGATTTATATGAAAAAACATCATTACTCGCTTCAGAATCCTTAGGGCCCTCATCACTAATAATGAGGCTCAGTTCAATAATGCAAAATTCAAAGAGTTTTGCAAGTCCTACATGATTCAGTTAAGGTTCAGCTCAGTATTTTGTCCTCAAACTAACAGTCTCATCGAGGTCATCAACCGAGCCATCCTCGCAGGAATAAAGAAGAGGGTTGTCAAAGTGCATAGTGCTAGTCATAGGTGCTCTACAAGTCAATCACGTGAATGATGATACATATGATATGATATACACTCTTTTTGTTTATTATATTATTAGATATTTTATCACTTTATATTATTTGTTGCATATATATAGATATAGATATATATGTATAAATATATATATATATATATATATATATTTATACATATATATATATACATATTTATACATATATATATATACATATATATATATATATATATATATGTATATATATATATATATGTATATACATTGATGTCCACGGATCTGTGTAATAAGAATCGGATCGTGATGAGATCATGATAATGAGACTGATTCGATTTTAAATAGAGACCATAAATAATACCGATCATAGGTTACTCGATAGGAACATCGTAATAACCGGAGAGTCTAGTGTATACCCGTCTATATGATGGAGGTGACTAGTCTCATAGTTGCTCATGTGGAGATACTAAGGATACAATGTTGATGCTCATTGGAGAATAAGTTCATTTATTGATACGCTCACAAAATGCTAAATGATTGATGATGCCTTATTATCAAACAACGATTCCGTCATCCCAATGGTATACCTGGTCCTTATACTTGAGACACCCAAGATGTCCTATATGAGTACTCCACTCTTTGATACTAGACTTATGTCTGAAAGTTCTAAGTCTAATAAGTCGATCATCGGGAGTGGCAACCAATCTTACGAGAGCTATTGAGTGTCGATAGAGGATCATCCTCTCTCGATGTCGTGAGAAGAATATTTTATGTGTGTTTGCTCAAGCAAATCCTTGGCTAGGATCATTCGGATTGAGAGAGAAAGAGTTCTTTGGGAGAATCTGATTAGAGCGAGACTTGAGTAGAAACCGTATGTGTCTAACAACACCATGCCTGATATATGGTCTCTAGGATATTAGATGAATGAGAGACTATAGATACACGGTAATTAAGGATAGACATACCCAATCTTATTGGATATCTAATAAGCCTCTAAATTATTGGATCCTACGGATGAGATCTAGCTAATGAGAGATTATTGGGTAGAGACCCATTAATCTAAGATGTTGAGTAGTTGGATGGAGATCTAGTACCAAATATGGTAGGATCCATTATGACTAAGTTGATAGGGGGCCTCTATAAATAGGATAGAACATGCAATATAAAGTAAAAAAATATCAATAAAAATAATAAGCAAAAAAAGACTCTACAGCATGTCATACTTGTCATTACTCATGTGATTGGTTTGTAGGGCACCTATGACTAGTAAGGAGTTGGGCTGAGACCCTCGTCAACCAATCACTCCTCATCTATCTTTCAGACTACCTTGGAGAAAGAAAGTATGCCTCTCAATTGAAACATTTGATCCGCCTCCTCGTCCGATACGAAGGAGGGGTGTTATCAATGCAATGTACTGACCAAGTGAGGCTGAACCTTAATCCTAACTTGAACTCATAAGAAAGAAGCGCTCCTTCCAACCCTTATTGTTGGAAGGGGCACCGTTAACCTTGAAACACCCCCCTCCCCCCGAGCTACTAACTAGTAGCCACTTCTCCCCTTACACAACCGAAAATAAGTGGCAAAGAGGGTGCGAGTTGGAGTATTGTTGACATGCGGACATTCCCCAATGAACACTATCAAATAGTGCCACGAGTTAAGCACCATTTGGGAAAACTATATTCTCTATCATTGAAGGCATGACACCATTATTAGGTGAAAAGAAAGATGAAAGCCCATCTCGAGACGATAATAAGACAAGTAGAAAGACCCTGGATAGCATCGAAAGGGCGCTGATCGGGTTGGGGAACTTATAGGTCGAACTCGATCAAGATAAAATACCTAGTTCGCAAACGATCCAAGAGAGGTGTGCTCACCATCGAATTATAATCGTGAGAACTCATGGACTCCAAGTCCCAAAGAACCCTTAGGTTCATAGGAGAGGTCTCTTTCGATGAAGAGAACTCGACCTCCTTTGTCCTCGGACTCTTCGAAGATGGACCATAAACCTTGACCAACTGGGGGCTAGAGGATTGAGAAGAACTAGTATAAGAGAGGAGAGACATCACAACCTGAGACAAAAGAGTAAAACTGACGTCGGGACGAATGACTTGAAGATCAACCTGCCTTGTCAGGAACCAGAGCAAAGGGGGAGACGCTCATAAAGAGGCCCTAAGGGCAAAGTCGAGAACTCCCAAGATCGAAAACTCTAAACTATGGATGCTCAAATTGAGGAATGAGTCCCACCCTACGAGGGAGAGGATTTATATGGAGGAGACCGCTCTCTCTCCTCTCGTAATCAAGATAAGCGTCCATTCAGGGGCAAATCCCAAGAGGCCTACCACTGTAGGAAGGTCCGAGACCTGCCATGGTGGAGTGAGAACTCGAAGCTCACCATTGTGAGAAGATTCAAAATCTGTCATAGTTGAGAGATGACTTAAAATTTGTCACAATAGAGGTATAAGATCAAGTGTACTCAAGACATGTGAGTCGAGCAACTCGACTCACACCAAGTTAAATATGCCACGGCAGAGGCATAACGCCAAATATGCCCGAGATATATGAGACAGAAAACTCAACCCGTGCCAAGGTAAATTTACCATGATGGAGGTGCAATGCCAAATGTGCTCAAAACATGTGAGTTGGGAAAACCTGACTCACGTTAAAAGAAATCCGCTATAACGGAGGTACAAGACAAATGTGCCCGAGACACATAAGTTGAAATGTGTGCATCGAGAAAACCTAACCCACAAAAGGAAATCTCGAATGCCCATGTGTTAGATAAATTAAGCATCACACTTAAAGTCCCACTCAAAGGGGGGGCGGGGAGGGGGGTGGGGGGGACAATGATAAAAGATATTCGGATGGCTAATCATCTGACAGGTCACTACCACATGACATCTAATGAGGGAGGATAGGACAAAACTTTCTTCTTGTCAGTATGATGAGAAAGACAATCACAAGTTCTCTTCTAATCATTAATGATGAGAAAGGCAACCACCAGCTTCCTTCTCGCCATTTATGAGGAGAAAGGCAATCTCAAGTTTCCTTTGTGCAATTTACGACCAGCTACAAAAGCTTGCCTTTAACATAGAGAAAGGAGAGGGCTTCTCTTGACTACTTATGTTCATATTTATATATCTTGGATTACTAACTTGAGTGTCGAAGGGATCAAGTTGAAAGATCTCTCCCTATCTCAATCTTCGTGTAGGTGGCGCGTTAGGAGCACGATATTTCCACTTCGAAGACACTTCAAATAATCTTGCATAAATAGGTCTGGACCACATCGGGTTAATCAAGATGTCAATGACATTTTCCCTTAACACTCCCTGTAGTTAGACCTTCTTAGCATTTCGATTCCTAGACTTAGAAAATTTATATTGACGTCTATATATAGTTATGAAAATGAGACATTTAACCCCATTTACTATAACGCCATCGTATTTAGTAATGGAAGATATATTACAAAATAGCACATGCATAATTATTGATTTTACTAATGATAAAATGGTCATTTAAGGCGTTATCGATTTTCCCATCTACAACGATGCCTTCACGTCATCGGGTAGGTTTGCCAATAGCCACAACACCCCGCCACCTTCCTCTAGTAGCACCTCCATCTACTCGCCTTGCTAGTACATGCACATGCACATCGTCTTGTCCCCATCGACCACACACGTGCGTTGGTACCTCGTCTCTGTTGGTTTCCCCTCCTCCATGTCGTCCTACCTTTAGATAGCCAGATTGAAGGCCTCTGTGGTTCGTGAGAACTATGCATTTGCCATCGTGGGGAAGCCATCGAGGATGCGAAACACATCGCATGCAAACCCACGACACTTGTCGCACTCCCATGCCATGTCAGGCAAGTGGACCCACATGTCAACTGCCACATCATAGGCTAGCGTGGATCGCAATGTGCTCTTTGTTGAATCTCGGATTTTGATGATGAAGTCAATTGTTATTTGTTATCTAATCCATATATTGAGATAAGTGTGCAGGATTAACTACGATGAAAGTAAGACATGCAGCAGGAGTTGTGCTGGAGTCAAGACTATGATCACGTTGGGAGTTCAAGAGTTCGACGGAAGTCCGGACGGTCGTCGGAGGTTCTGCGGGAACAAATCCGAGAAGTCCAGGAGCTTGCCAAAGAAGCTCGTCGGAACTCGCCAAGTGGATCGTCGCAAGTCCAGGAGTTTGTCGGAAGTCCGCAGGAGCATCACCGAAGGTTCGTCGGATGTTCGCCAGAAGATCGCCGGAAGCTCACCGGAAGAAGCGATTGACGCACCGGAGCAAGTTGCAGTAAATGTCTTAAGAAATATCATAGTTAGCATAATGA
>LVTN01000140.1:268173-287445 GCA_001649415.1 Musa itinerans
GAGATCGCGTTTATCGTACGAATGCAGTTTTAATCGTCGAAAGTTTTCCGCTGCACTAATTCAACCCCCCCCCCCCTCTTAGTGCCCTTGATCCTAACACTCTTTCTCTCGTCGTGCTCACCAATCACGAATGTCATCCGACACTTCAACCCGACACACGTGAAGGAGGAGTGCTGCGTGCTGGGCATGGGAGCCCTATGGCACTAGACTCTGGACACCACGTTATAGATGTGAACGTCATCAGTGAAGGCCCAAGAGTGGCGATCCAATCCGTCGACCATCGCTAACTCCCTCTCGATGACGATCGATCTATAGGAAAGCAGGAGGTCGTGAGAGCAAAGGGAGATCAGCGGCAACAAGGTCCAGGCACCGATGGCCGACTTGGAGAGTGAGAGATGAAAAACTAGAGAGGACAGAGACGATTGTTGCTGCTAGGGAGAGATAGGCTAGGATTGGATGAGGGTGACAACAGGGCAAGCGAAGCTAACGGACTTTATGAGTCAGATGGAAGAAGGGTGACTCGAGGTGATGCTATTGGTAAAATTGATGATATATGAAATGATTAATTTGTCCTTGACAAAGATTAATAATTCTACGGTGTAAAATTTTTAAATCTAACTATCGAAATACTAACAGTTTAACTAGTCAATATGTAATTAGCCCGAGTCCGTGAGACTCGATGAGTATAAAGAAAGTAAAAGAACAGACAGAAATTGAGGCGTCGTGCGGCGGGCAGTAGGCGACGCGATCCCTTCTGGTACCGCTGACATCGTCGGCCGACCACTCTCTACTGCCGCTGCAGGCCGCCACCTCGCCGCTCCCGTAGGAACCGTTCTCTCCTCTCCTCCTCTCTCCTACTCTCTCGTCCCTTCTCTTCTTCTCCCGTTTTCTCTCCTCTCTTCTCCTCCCCTAACATTTGTCTGAAACCGAGTTCACGAATAATCACCTGATGCAACACAATTTTGCAGCAACAGCTTTCGGAAGCACCAAAATCCCTCTGGTCGCCGGCCCAGTCGACCAACCTACGTCGAGATCACGCCGCCTCGGGTAATCTCCTCCTCCCTCTTTCTTTCTTACCCTTCTTCTCACGATGGTTTTTGGTGAATGAGAGTCTTTGGCTTGTCGGATTTGCGATTCGGGCATATTGGTGGCTTCCAATGCTAACAAAGCCATCTATTAGATGTGGAGTAATTTGGATCTGTAATGGGAGAGGGTTATATTAGGTTTTGAAGATTCCCCTTCTTCTAGGGTTTGGTGATTGCAGACTTTTGTTGCTTTCAGCGAAACAAAAGAAAAATATCACCTTCCAAAAGATCAGATTTTTGAAGCAGATGCTATTCTTTCCTCTCGGGATACATTGACCTTCGGAGCAGATGCTTCTTTGCTGCATTTTTATTGCTCATATAGTTCTCTGGTATATGTGCTTTAAGCAGTGTTGCTCAATCTCACAAACTTGTGGTCTTTGTGGAACCCCACAAAGATTGCAGCTCTGTTTTGTTGGTCTGCAAAGGCGGCTAAATGCCATGTTTGCGTTCCCAGGCGCGCCCGCCTGATTTAACTCAGGCTGGGCTGTGCCTGAGTCGAGCCCGAGTCTCCCCAATTTGGTCTCTCGTTCGATCGAACGAAGCCTCGGTGCACGGTGGCTGACTTCGTCCCCACCGGCGAGCTTTTGCTGTTGCGGTATTTTCCTCGGCAAACGGAGGCAGCGGCGGCTTATTCCCCTCTTGGTATCTCTTTCTTTCTCCTCCTCCTCCTTCGCAATCACACACACTCGCTTCTTGTGTCTCATCCTCTCCTCTGATCCCTCCTCCCTCTTCCCACCTTTAGCTCGCAGCTCTCCCCTTGCCCTGACACCATCCTCCCACTCCTTTCTCACCGTCGCAGCCCCTTCCCCCCTCCCACACTCCCACGTACTTCAACCCCCTGTCCTAATGAACAATTGACCAAAAAAATTAGGAGTCTCCCACAACCACCTTCTCTTACTCCTCTAATATTTTAATATTTTATTAACATAACTGTGAATTTTATATCTGTTAGTATTAATATAATATTTTCATCAATCATGATATATAATTTTTAAATTATACCATTCGAAAGCATTTCATAAGCTTGGAGCATTGGATATTTAAATTATAATATTCAGAAGCGTTTTGGGCTTCGGGCATTTTGACATCTTGGCGCTAAGCGCCTGACTACATTGCCCTAGGATTACCAATGCTTTCGAAGATCTTTGGGTGCACAAGGTTTCATCTCTCTAATAGATTTCTATCTTTCTTTTGGGAAGGTGAAACAAAGTTGAGAAGTAATAGGTTGCAGGAGCATCTCCAAGATGAAGTGAAGATATTAACTAGGAAGATGACATGGCTTCTCGGACAAAGCTCTCTGGCTTGCAAAGGCAGGTGTTAGGGCTATACAGGGAGTTTCTTCGGGCAGCTCGTCTAAAGGAACCAGAAGAGCGTTTAAGGATTGAATCTATTGTCTCAGCTGAGTTTCGCCAGAATGCGATGAATGTCGACCGCAAGAATTTCCTATACATCGAGTATTTACTCCGACGAGGCAAGAAGCAGCTTGAGCAACTGAAGAGCCCTGATACACTGAGATTATCTACTTTGGAAGTAGGGAAAACACCTCAGTAAGTAAATGCTTTCTCTTGATAAGTTTGTCTTAAACATTTTGACAAAGAGGACATGGACATTTTGGTGATTCTATTATCAACTAGTGTTGTTACACTTGCTCACATGGATTAATGTAGTGATCTTAATGACTGGAAAGAGTTTTTACATGAGAAATTTGTTTCAGCTTACAGTAGTTTTCTTTGTGAATCTAATTACCTCTATGGCTATTCCTCCAATGCATCGGCCTAGCACAATCGACCAAGACAATGTTTTTTCCGCATCGATATCTGAACATCACGTCACTATCATCTTGATACCTACTCGAGGTCTCATCAATTTGATACACCAACCAAGTGGTCATTCCAAATAATTCTCGATATTTCTATTATTTCGGTTTCTTCTTCTCATCTAAATAATTCTTGATAATCCCTCGCAACTATTCTCGCAGGTTACTGAAGTTACTGTTTTGACGATACGAGGCAACATGTCAACATGCTTGAATTTCATCAATCAAGTTGTGTCAGAAGGCTCAACTCGCATTAAGTTAGGTATTAGAATGCCCAACCCCTTCTAATTATGTGTTGGGATATGATCATGATGCCTTACTACAGGATGCTACACCTAAATCACATATGATTTCCGAGATCTTATTCATCAACTTTAATTTAGTAGAGTTAAGCTGCATGTCTTTTTTTTCTTTTTCTCTTATAAACTTTTAATTATTTACAAATAGATTTTTTTTTGGTAAAGGATAAGTGAGGATCCAAATCCAAGATCTTACTATGAACTATTCAAAATATACTGGCTAAACTGATACCTTCAAAATATATAAAATAAATGAGAATCCAAACCCTCAAAGTGAATCTTATACGATTTGCAAGTAAGTTACATAATATATGATATGACAAACAAGCAAGTTAGATGATATATGATCTGACAAAACTGTACATGATATGATACGACTCACAAACATATTGAAATCCCACATGTCAATTGAATCAAGAAATCTTAAGCGCCATGGTACTAGACAAAAAGGACATTTAGCTTTAGAAGTTCAGTACAATTACACCCAATGGGACCAAAACAAATTATGTGCGTACCGTTTCGATGCCATACCATCACACAGTCCAAAGCTTTTCTAAAATAATTAAAATCCCACAGGCTGCAGGCCGTATACTGTATCAGTGAAAGGTTTTGGTTTATGGAACTCAAAATTGGTGGTGAGAAACTTTCAAATTATACACAGCCGATAACAGTTCTCAAGTGTAATGAGTCAATCTCATGATAACTATCCCAGGCTTCAAGTAACATCAATCATTTTGCCCAAACAGCTGTTGCTAGTTACAAAGTGCAATATATATATATATATATATATATATATATATATATAGACATTGCCGCCATGGAACACTTGGTTTGCCACGAATCACAATTCAAAGTCCAAACAATGTCGGGGTTGGTGGGCGGTTGCAATTTTTGGCAATAATACGATGTAATAAGATAAGATTTGAGTTCACGATCTTACCATAAATTTTTTGTCGGATAGACTAACAGAGACCTTTAAAATGATGAAAAAGTTTTATATATATATATATATATATATATATAGCTCTCAACCCACGTTTTAAGTACAAACAAAATGCTTTGGGCTTGAGCTACGTTTGGCTATGTCATGAATAATTTGTATTGTTCTAATTTGAAAGGATCAGCAGAGTGATGGAAAGAGCAAGAACAAGGGGATAAAAGGAGAGAGACTTAAAGTATATACCCAATATGCATGAGATACCAGAGTGCACCTTCTGCAGCATGGTCTTGGGCGGCTTTCTTTTGTGGCCTAGGTTCACTGAAGCACTCCAAGCACACAGAAGACTCATGTTCGACTTCAACAGTAACCTTGTAAGTAAACCTGCATATATTTCAGAAACAATCATTTAACCTTACCAAGAGTCCTACTGTTAGGCACAACAAAAACAAAGAGTTTGGGTGTTTGATCCTGTTGAAGCATATTTTTAACAGATTAGCAGACATTTTTAGCTCCTGATGATGTTCCAGTCATCTGTGCATTTACTAATACATGCTTGAGAGTTTTAGCACCAATAACAATACATCAGTTTCTAACAAAAGCTTAGCAGAAAATATGGCTAAGAAAGGATGCTAATAACTTACATTTTCAGATGGCTAGGACCTTCTTCCTTACAGCATTCAAACAATGGATCACGCCAGTGGTTAGTAGCACATATCTCCATCAGCCGTGACTTGGCTGTTTTGTGAGCCAAAGTACCTTTAAGACAAAGGTTAGAACATTCTAATTGCATGTAAAATTCAATATTTCCTCTACAAGTACTAACTAGGATCATACCAGCGGTCTCCATATGATTGCCACCTGGGGATGTTCCACTGATCTCAACATAATCACTCACTGTTTGTTGAATTTGGCCATGGTTTCCGTTACAAGACTCACTGGCATCAGCTCTAGTCAATTCCTTTCTAGATGACCAGGAATTTCCACTGCAATTCAACAAAGATGCACCATTTGCTTTTTCAAGACCTAATGAGTGTGGAGTCTCTTCTGTAGTCTGGATTTGCAGTTTCTCCAAAGGAATTGAATCCAAATTGTCAATTACTATAGGTTCTTCATCATATCCTATTAGTTTGGGTTTGTCTTTTTTAGCTGACTGCACAATATCCTCCAGTGGTTTACTTTTAAGCTTGTAGCCACGAGCCTGCATGAGAACAAAATAAAAGGCTAATGAGTTTCAAGACTAGTGTGACTTTTATTACAAAAATAAGAAAAGTCATACCTTCAACATAGAAAGTACTTCTTGTGCAGCCATTCTTCTAGCAGTTTTTGAGCTTTTGTTAGTTGATGTGAACATCAAATGTTCATCTTTTACATCAGCTTCTACTTTGACACAATAATCTCCTCCAACTTTAACTGGATCTGGGAGCCTCATTGCAAAATTAAAATACTGACAAAGTTCACGAAGTTCTCTAAGAGGATTAATCTGAAAACTAGAAAAATCCAAGACAGGTCCAAGTAGGCTAAGCATCAAATTCCAGACAATCTTTAAGTTAAATCCAGTGTCCAGAAGTACAGCACCAACACAAGATTCAACAATATCACCAAGTACCTATATTATTTAAATCATGGTGAAAAATTGATCACACGAGAAAAAACAAAAATAACCTATTGAAAAACATCTACTACGAGGCTAAAAGTAAAATCTATAAAGAGTAACCTATGACAACAAGTGGACAAGCAAACTGAGGATGCATGTATTGAAATGATGTTGCTTATTTTACCCGGCATTGCATCTTGTAAGTCACTAAACACATGATTTCAATCTCCACCAGCATGCCTGTTCTGCTGACATGCCAGCACAATACAGCACAAACTGGAACTATACAGCAACTAAGTCAGCTAGCCATAAACCAGCATCATGAATGGTTCGTTGATACTGTTCACATGGCACCATATTGGTATGTAGGTTTGCCCAAAACTCTGAAACTTATTGTATTAAATGCAGATCAACTAATCATGACAAATCTGCCTTTAATAACAATTCCAAGCATGGATCTTGTTTTTCAGACACAGAGAACTACAAACACGCATAAAACAGCAACTACAATATTCCGTAGGTTTCCCTAGAACTCTCCTTGAGCCACTAACCCTGATAAACTCAGATCATCTAACCACAACGTCTATATATCTCTTTTGAATATTTCCAATACCTTTCTTAGATAAATTTCCCCTTATTTTATCACCTGATGGGCTACAACTTATTATTCTTGTATAAAAACACTCCTCACTATATCTTTTTTGGTAGCTCCACGCATCCACCTCCACATTCTTATTGCAGCTTCACGGACATTTTGCAGTCACATGAATATCAAAATTGGCAGGTTGACACTGAGGATAATAAGAGAAAGGCCATCATAGATTAATGTTAGGGCACTCAAATAATGAAGTAGGGGAAGAGCTAATAATATTGAAGTAGGTGAAGATCTAATAATATTGATTCAATGAAAAAGCACTCAAGACATTCACATTTTTAGTGAGACAACAAAAGCCACAAACTATCAAATCTTTACCACAATTCTGATTCCCAATTGGAGAAAACAAGACCTTTCTTGTATGCTTATTAAATTCAATAAATAAAAAAATTCTATTTCTTTTCTCATTATCTACCAGTCTTTGTGGTTTTGCAAGCAGTCTAAAAAAGTAAAAGAAGAAAATTCCAGATCCATAAAATGAACATCACTATATAAGTTCATGTAAACTAAAACCTTAAAAAGCAATTGATCATCAAACAACACAAGGTCCGATTTTACTCTTGCCAATTAATGCTTCAGAAGTTGTCTTTATCATATTCTTCACTGAAATTTAGCATAAACAAGAAACACAACAAAATATACACTACACAGTCAGAAAATTATTGTCCAAAGCAGTTTCTCTTTTACATTCAACAAATTTTGTAAACTTACATTGTCCACAGAAACAGAGGAAAAGATTGTATATGATATCAAGAACTGAAGTAGATGCAAGTCCTTTCGATTTAGTGAATTTAGATTATTATGGTAAATAAATACCAACAAAGAAAGCATAAGCCAAATGGAATACATATAATATAAAAAAAGTCTGCAATGAAGTGGATATACCTTCGGACATGCTGGTTCCTCAATCAAGTCCTTTTCTAGATCAGACAAAAGAACAAAACTTTCAAACTTATTTATGGCCTCATCGAGACTCCTTGCATCTTTCATTAGATACTTATGGAGGGACCGCCAAACTGCTACATTTGCAAAAGAGTTGTTGTTGACTGTTATTGACCGTAAATCTGTTATTTGACCTGGCTTCAATTGTGGGAAAACAGAATATAGGTATGATGTAATCAAGTACTCCAAGACAGCATCTCCAAGAAACTCCAGTTTCTGATCAGAATGGTAAAAAGGCATATCAAATATCAAAGCAAAAAACATTTAAACAACTTTTAAACCTCTAAGTGAAAATTTTAATGCAGTCTCATTTAACAGCTTTGAACCTGGTAACATCCACCGGAGTGCTTATTGTAGGAAGCATGCACGAATGCTTGAAGCAGAAGGCCTTTACATCGAAATGTATAACCTAAAATTTCTTCCAGCTCATTGACATTTATATTACTGATGAGTGAGAGATTGCTATTACTTGACTCCCAAACTCTATAAATATTCGATACATCAAAATCAACTGATATCCCAATCCAGCGGAGAAATGCAATTGCACCTTTGAATCCACTTTCAACAAGGAAAGCTCCAACAAGAGCTTCAACAACATCTGCAATGGTTTTCCTGTGCAGCCAACGGTGGGATTTGGTGCATCTAAAATTATGTCCTTCAGCTGCAATATTCAGATTCTCATTTTCTTCTTGATGAATCACTGATTCTGTATCTATATTGCAAACCATTTTACAAGGACGGCCCAATGCAAAGAATTGTGTTGGATCAAACAGCTCGTCACGAATGTAGACCTGAAATTTGAAGAAAGATATGCATATGTCCAAAAATTAGAGATAGTTACCTTTGTTGGCCTACCAAATTTGATCACTACTTCATCATACTAAAAGAGCAATGAGTCAATTTAAAGTGCACATTTAGAATACAACAGGCAAGATGAGAAGTTTGAGAGCCAAGGATGAATTTACCTGATGAGTTATGTTCTAATCAAAATTTTACCAGACAAGTTATGTTGAATTTTACCAGATAATCAAAATCGATGAGTTATGTTCGAAGTTTTACCTATTTACATATAAATAAAGAGAGCAGAGAAAATTTGCTCAATTTGTGTGTGACCATGTAAAAGCTGATTCCAGGATACAGAAGTGACACCGAAAAAGATATTTTACCTGTAATTTTTTTGCAATTGCTAGCTCATACAGATTTGAATTATTCACAATACTAGATCTCCTCCTGGTCAACTGTCCTTCATCAAAGGCTTCATAAGTAAGAAAGCTGTGACGAGCAACTGCATACTTCAAGAAAGAATCACCAAGCACTTCAAACCTCTCAAGAGAGAGGCGTTCCAAGCACTTTTCTGTAGTAAGTGCTTCTAGTATCTGAAATTTGTTTGTTCTTATTAAAATAAAGAAACTTCAATATGCATATGACAACAAATATAATAAATTACAAATTTCAAGCCTACAGATGTATACCACAATCAATCAAAATTATGAAAACATCTTACACGGTCTGCTCTAACTTCAGATGCCTCTGGGAAAGATGAGGATAGTACTTCCTTTAGTTCAATAGCAACAAGAAGATTTTCCATACGATGCATCAGAGATGGCAATAAAGACAAAGTACTCCCAATGTCTTTTGAGAAGCCAACTATTTTTAAAGAACAAAGCTCTGGAGGCAACTCCACAAAATGCTCCACTAGTTCACGGGCTTCTGCTTTTGCAAACAAAGGATCAAAATGATAATCCTATGGAAAGTAAAACAACAAAATTATTTGACTAATAGGACAAGACAGGATCATGGAAGATAGGATGTTACATTCTGAGTACTATTCTTTAAGGGAAGGTGGTAACTTCCAAGTGACACTACAGAGGAGGGAGAAAAGAGGGAAATTAAAGAGAGAGAAAGAGTAGAGAGAAGAAAAACAAGAGAAGAAGAGAGGAGACAGAGAAGAACTGTAGAGTGTTATAATCTTATGCCTGATTTTAGCCTATATTTATGGGCACTCCTATAGTCCTATCTACCATCTCCTATTCCTAAATACAGTAGGATTTAACAGGGCTTACAATTATACACACTGTATGAAAGAAAGTACCAAATCAATTATGACATAATACTAAAATACATGCATGATTTTTCAAGACAGAAAAATATGGTCAAAACTCAAAAGATCTTGGACATCTGGAGGTAATACAAATTACTATTGTGATGCTTCGTCAACCAAAATTGCAATATAATGTACTAATACGACTTGTACATGCAAAAATACATTTTCTTGTTCATTAATGTCATCTGCATCATCATTATATGACGAGAAAATCCAAATATCTAATGGATAATTTAAGTAATAGTTCTTTTAACTTTCCTTCAATCTCATGAAATGCAAAAGACTTTAAACTGCCATTGAGTGCAAACTGCAGACCTCTTGGATCACGAACAAGCCATTTAGCATTAGCATAAATAGCACTTCCTCTGGTCAGAATATTACACGTCTAATCTACATTCTTTATTAAATGCATATATCCTGTTTGAGGAGAACCATCCACATAACATAACATAAACTGTATACTTCCTGTTTCAGGAGGAATTTGCAAAATAAAAATCAACAAAGAAAAAATCATACAGGCATCAACATCACATAGATACTCTAGAAGATAGCTTCATAGCTCAAAGTTGATTTAAATTTTAACAAAATTTACAGAATAAGAAACAAACTAAGAAAAGGAATTTGATATAGTCCCTAAATAATCGGACAGAATAATCCAACTTCTTTAAAAGTATTTCCAGTGCAAATAATATGTATGCATTGACCTGCAACATGAACAATGATAGAGAACATAATTATAGACAACTAAGTCACCTGTATTTGCTTGTACTCTGTTATGGAGTAAGTTCCGGCAAACAAAGAGCTGTTTGGCCTTCAAGAAAGGCTGTTCTGGATATGAAAGCTTGATATGGAACCTAAAATTTCAACATTGTAATGACTAAGTTAAATAAGCCATGAATTTCATCTCAACAATTAGACAGTATTGGAGTAAATTTAATCATAAACGAAAATTACAAGAACACAACAATGAGAACTAAGTGATAGGGAAACCAAATGCTAAACATCTAATCCATGCCAGGTGACCATTAAAAAAATGTGGGAGAACTCTTTAAAAATGAAAGGAGATCTTTGGACACATCAGTTAGATGAGATTAGCCAATTAGGATTAGCAGGGAGAAGAAAAGGTTTGATGAAGATAAGAAAACATCATAAGGAGGAACAAAGATATTTGGTGGCTCTATGTGTGACTGGTGACATTGCCCTTAGCACAGGTATGATGGGAAAAGGAACACAAAATTGTTGGGATCTGATGGCTAGTTGATGATTATGAACTTGCTTTGTTGCTTACAAAGAAACATCTACCTCTTTAAGAAAATAACTTTGAATGCTTTTTAAACAAATAATGATTTCAATATAAAACAATGAAGATTATGAATCAATGAAGATGGTGAGCAATCAAGACACCCTATGAAAGAAGAGTCCACACTCATCTTGATTTTAGATAATGTGTCCAGATATGCTACAGCATCAGTGGGCATAGTTTGATTGATGAGGCTCAATCGGCTTTTGGTTTCTATTTTCCCTCTGATTCCATTTTAAAATTCTCCTCAAGCATAAAATATGTAAAGAGGAGGATGGGATTTAGTAAAATTCTGAATCCCTAAATTGTCAATGGTAACCAATATAAATATCAATTGCAAAGCTTCTATAGCTACTCAATCAGTTGCACTAAGCAAGGAATGCAATTTCAATTTTCAAGTACCAGAACCATACCCATTCAATATGGATCCGGGCCATGCCGAGTACCAACACACCATATACCATGTACTGTGGTATCATTTTGCTGGTGAGGGCGGAGAAAGAAGAAAGAGGAAGACAAACAAGGAAGATGAAAGAGTAGGAGAGGAGAAGACATGCCAGTTTGGCGACGAAAAGTGGAGCAGAGATAGCAATGGGGATCATCGCGGAGATGGTGACAGAGAGCACAGTGGCGCTAGGGGCCACTAGCGTGCTCGATAAGCTCCACTGCTGCCTTTAAAAGTATAAAGCAAAAAACCGAGCAGTTGTTGCTAAAAAAAATGGACTGGACCATCCAAAATGGAGTGGTCCACATCCCAGCTCATAATCGAACTGGTATTTACCAGTCAGGGTGAAATTTAAGTTTTCGCACTAAGTGCTTCTTCTGTATCATTCAACAGTAAAACAAGGACAAATAAGATATACAGCACAAAACATGCAGCTCTTTTAAGCATCTTATTTGCCCGAAGACATAATGTCAATGTGACCACACAAATTATTGAGGTGTTCTCTCTCTTAATACATGAGCAACACTAATTTTTTATGTTGTTCTTCTCCGTATGCAGGTATTGCAGGGCTAATATTCAACCAGAGGTCTCTCATTATCCATCAATCTTACTAAAACATATTACCTCAAAAAGTTTTTCCATGAAGAAAGCATGTTTTATCAGTCTCCTCCAGAAGGCACCTACATACTAAGATTATGGGTTTTCTAAAATTTGATTTGTCATTGTTTACTTACATGCAAGAACAGAAGTGATGTTCATCAAAGGTGAGTGGATTTTGATAGTACAACTTAGTTACCTATCCCTGTAGTATTCTGCATAGCTTTCACATTTAGTACCCTTGTAGCAGCTATTAGCATTTGTTTCATAAAGAATCCCGTCAACAAAAAAGAAGAGATTATTGTGTGGAGTGAAAACCAAGCTGTTCACGACATCAGTTTTATTTACTGAGCCATTGAGAAGTTGTACTTTCTCACTTGTGCGACAAGGAGTTTTCTCAAACTTGGCTGACACATCTATAAAGGCTGGTGATGTTAAACAACGTCTCACAGTTGTCCAGTCAATCATCTTCTGTCCCTCGTAAAGTTGCTCAATGACTGGGAGCAAGAGATATGACTTTGATGAGCAATCTTGACTTGCATTGCACTTTCCCAAAGGAACAAGGTCTGAGTAAAATTCTGATCTGTCAAGTATAATTTTGAGAAACATCTCCTGGAAATTTTGTGCAAGCATAATCTGCAACAGCATAAGATGATGCCAGATAAGAATCTAGATGCAAAGAACAGAATATACCCACAAATTTGAGTAAGAGTCTTCTTTACCTCCTCTTTGTCAAATGTTGCCATCCCTTGAGGAGTGAGTGTTGTCTCAACAATTCTACCATGGGTAAGATGTAAATCAACTTTTAAACTTTCAGCTTCTTGAGGAAGAGGATTCTTGACAAAAAGACCAAACAACCGGTACTGTCTGTCTTTTGGCTTAGGGATAAATCTAATATAATAAAAATGCAAATTTATGTTAGTATCATCATTAGACCATGATCTTCTAAGAGCAGCTGGTACTAGCAACTCATAAAGCTCCTCTCTTGAAGATTCATCTGGACCAAAAAAAAATAGAAGTAAATGGTTACTGGACACCAATAACACTAAAACGTCAACAAGCTATGTGAATTAAACAGTCAAACCATCAATGCTGTTGCTATTATACTCAGAATGGTGTGTTGCTGGTCCAATCTTTCTTCGAGAATTTATATCAGGCAAAAGATAATCTGTCAAAGCACCTCTCTCATGAAGCTCTTTACATGCTTTCAAACATGCATTTCTCTTCGCTTCATCCTTTGAGGAGCAGGGTAGACCATCAACCTGACGCAAGGGAGCATTTGGTGGAAGAATAATTCTGCAGATAGTCCCATTTAGGTCATCAATGTAATAAAACTTAGGTGAAGGAGTGAAATATCTGCAAAATTAAGTTACAGTGAAACAACGCAGACTGCAAAATTCGCAGGAACTTCAGATGGCCAAATCTGGTCATAAAGAATCAAAATAGTTACATACTTATCCCGCGGAAGTTTGTCACAATAACGATGGAGGAGTGAAACACTACAACCTGTATTGATTGAGGCACCAGTACTACTGACTTTATAGTTAACCTCCTCCAAATCATCAAAGGTTTCGCTTGATGTTCTACTGGTAATTTCCTTGTTCATGATATCCTCACCAGCCATAAAATCATTCAGCAGTTTTCCTTCACGTTCATTCCCTCTGAGATAGTGAGATCACAGAAATTAAGGCCATACTATTATCAGTCTGCAGAAAATATATCAAATGCACATGATTCAGAAAACATTTTCAGCCAAATAGATAAAGCACCTCTCTACGAGAAACACATATTCGGATATTGTCATCCGAGCACGTCCTCTAGACTGTATAAAACTTGCTACAGTTTCGGGCAGATCAAATCTCACAACAAGACAACAGGTTTGAATATCAAGTCCTTCTTCAGCTACATTAGTAGCAACCAGAAGATTCACCTAGTATGTTTATCAAAGCAACAAATGAAATCAAAACTTATCAGCTAAGGTACATAATAGAATAATATAAATTCCAATACATCACATAAAAGGTTCTTTTCAAATTTTCTTAGAATTTTGTGCTGATATATTTGCTATTTCCTTAGCATAGAATGAAACAGATAGTGTTTACTTGTAAGTTAAACATACTTGCTAAGTGAAATGTTAAAAAAAAGGTTTTGCTGCTGAATAGCTATACACAAACTTCAAACAAGAACAAATAAATTGACTAGTGGTGTATGGTTATATGCAATTTATACATTACAGATTAGATAAGTGGGTATTTTTTAAAGAATTGTCTTTTCTAGTTATCATCGACTAAATCAAGTACTGCAGTGTTTGACCATATGGTTCACAAGTTGACACATCCAGCAAAATGTAAGTGAAAGAAATATGCAGTAATACTTGCTTTGCTTGTGATCTAAATAAAATGTTCGCACAGAATTCTAAGGCGTACATATGTTATGTTCACAACACAATCTTCGCTCCAATTTGAATGCATAAAGTTCCAGAAGAACCCACTGGCCCACATGACTTAAGTATAGTTTCCAATTACTTCGCACATAATTGCATAATACTATAATCAACTGTATGTGATAGATCAGCATATCCTGTAAATAACATGTACTACAAAAGTTTTATCAGGGAACATTATCACTAGGAATCTTCAGAATGGTACCTCCCCAGAAGAAAACCTTTCAACAATGGTGTTCATCTTTCCACGTGACATGCTCTCTTTTCCACTATGACAGCCCACAAGGAACTCACATTTCCAAAATTTAAGAGACTCTAAGCTCCCAAGGATATATGCTAACGATTTTGCAACAATAATTCTCTTCACAAAAATTATACATTTTGCGGTTGCTTGTAGCCTATAAAAAACACAAAGGCTTCATAAATTTTCAGATAGAATATCATAAGAAAACTTCAACAAGAAAAATTTTGCTCTTTAAATTATCTAGTCAGACACATGCTCATGTAAGTTCTTGCAAAGATTGAAAGATAGCACCATCATCAATGCACCCAAAAATCTAACAATGTCCAACAACCCTGATTTCCAAGTTGATCACATTAATCAAATCATGCCTTGAAATTATAAAGTATGTGTCAGTCACAAAAAACATGCAGTATAAGATGCACATCAGAATGGTGCTAAAGAAAAATATATGTAGTTGGCCAGTGACTCAGGCCTGTTGGAACTAAACATTACTAGGCTCAAAGCCCATTAGACTATGGTTGTAGTTACGACAACATAAACTAAGCCCAAACAGGAAACTTATATATAACCCTTGCAACCATCAATGTCTCCTTACTCTCATTTTCTCACAAGCAAACATTGATTGTGTTGGTCAACTATGTTTGAGTGGCAGAATTCATCATGAAGTTGTCCTTAGAGGAACATGTGGAGTTGTGCCTCAATAAAGAGATGCTAGGTGAGATCACTGAGATGTAAATCATTATCATGTTGTTCCTTGATATGTTTTCCTTAAGATGTGCCAATCATGACTTTGTTATTTAATTGATTGTAGAATCCATATTAGGAGGTGTTATGCATAAACTCATTGAATTCCAAATATAGTGGCATTGGTAGATGCATGTCATGATTGTTGCATGAAATGAGGCACAGACACATGTTATTATTCTAAAGTTGGAGTGCCAAATTAACATTTTATAATTCCATACTTTACTTTTATGTACATGAAAGATCAATTCCTAGAAAATGAAGAGCATCAGGATGATGGTTTGCTGCTATTATTGGATTCCTCACTTGTTTGTGAATTTTGATGCTTTTTCTTGTTAAATACACATAATGTCAGTTTTTACTTGTCCTTATTTCATGGACTAGCATTGGTAGTAAGACCCAAGGGGAGACAGAGGCAGATACAGGTGGTTGATCCCCACTTCATCCATTACATGCAATTTCCCCTTTCTGCTATTTGCTCTTCTTCCTACCTCATTCAAATATAAACTTTCCACTAATTTCCCTAACCACTGTAATATGTTCTACCACTTTGAATGTGACAAAAAATGTTAAGCAACAATGATTTTAGTCATATAAGATGTAGCAATTGCTAATAAAATTTTGACAAGAAACCAAGGATAAAGGATGTGGACAGCTGCCCAGATAAATGCTTCATTTGCCTAGGTATAATCAGTGATTTAAAAAGGCGCTCGGGCAAGGCGAGACGAGGCCCGAGCGCCTGGCTTCATATTTCCAGGCGGCGCGCTTCAAAGAGGCGCCGCCTGGGTGCTCGCCCGAGCCCAGGTGCTGGGCGCATCAAGCGAGCGCCTGGGTTAAACCATGCGACCGAACCAGCATTTTAGGTCTGGTTCGATCTCCGGTGCTTTAGTTGGTTCAATCGAACCAACTAAAGCACCGATATCAGTGCGACTTCCCCAACCCTAACCCTGCTCGCCATTCACGCTGCCGTTGTCGCCGCTCGCCGCTCCCGCTGCTACCGCTGCCACTACCACTGTTGCCGCTCGCTGCTCTCGCTGCTGATGCCATTGCTCGCTTTTATCGCTGCCACTGTCGCCGTTGCTCGCTGCTATCGCTGCCATTGTCACCGCTCGCCGCTCCCGCTGCTCGCTGCTACCGTTGCCGCTGCCACTGTTGTCGCTCGCCATTGCCACTCCCGCTTTTCTCAGTCAGCACCCTCGATCTTCCCTTACACTCTTCTCTTCTCTTTCGCTTCTCCTCTTTCGAAAGTATATTGTTAACAATATACTATATACTATTAACAGTATACAGTATAATATATTTTATTTAAAATTTTAAATAATTATATTTATTAATTATATTATATATTTTTATATTTTAGCGCCTCACTTCGCTCGGGCAAGCGCCTAGCGCCTCGGGCGTTTTTGGACCTTGGCGCCTAGCGCTTTTTAAATCACTGGGTATAATATATAGCTGGTACCTGAAGTATCTTTCACTCCGAAAACTTTGAACATTAACAAAGAAGACAACAGATAGGAATCATGAAGCATTCCTATGATCCACTATAAAAATTAATAAAAAAATCAAGCATACCTATAGGATGCAAGAATACCAACAAGAACTGCCAACTTATTTGAGAAGAATGGCTCCTCTAAAGCTCCGATGGTTAAAGAATCAACATCATTATTACCTAATTAATTGCAAACAATACTTCGTTACACAAGTATAAATCAAATGGATGAAAATAAAATAATTTGCATAATAAGATTAGCAAAATAATCTCGGAAAATTCTTTTTCCTGTTTTATTTACTTGTAGAAGTATGTAGATAAAAAACAAATTATAGAAAAACTAAAAAATTACATGAGCAACAAAAAAAACCTGACTCCAATCCAATCAAAATCGTCAAGAAAGAACAAGTCCAATGGCCAAAGGTTCTGAAGAGTCTTACAGTGTATAACAAACCCTATTGATTTATGTCTTCATTACTAGACCATGTTCTGTCGTCAAGTTGTTCATATTTGTTTTATACCAAATGAAACCAAATAACATCTATTTTTACCACAATATTCTAAAACAAATGCAGTATCCAGGTGATGAAAGGTTGTAGCACAGTAGTGAACATTATTGCATAATTGAAGGCAGCAGTATATATTACACTAAGAAATGCAAAAGCAACTGAAGCCCAAATTAAAAGTTCATGTGACTTGGAAAGAATTCTATCAACTATCTAAAAGGCATGTACTACTCAATTATAAGGTACATAGATGATTGCAGATTCATAGCCCGAAAGTTCCATTGCAAGTTATGGCATGAAAGAGAGAATCCTCAGCTTTATGTTCCTAACTAAAATTGGCAACAGCCAAAAATTTCATGAAACTTCGAGATAGTTATTACAGACTGTCCAGAAATTCAACGACAAGACAACACCAAGTAAAACATAAAGGACTGTCACTTGGAAGTATAAAATGAACCACACAACATAAGCTGTATCGAGAGGATATCAACAATGATACTGAGTACTAAGTACTAACTAGCTTCACCTCTTTCTATGCCATTTTCTAGTCAACCAACCAAAGTTATCCACTGCAGGATATGAAGGACACACTCTCTCTCTCTCTCTCTCTCAAGTATTTATACCATCTGCAAGTTTCTTAAAATCAACCATATCACTCATGATTAGTAAAATTCTAATCATAATTATACCAATACCATGATGAGAATGCCCTAAAAGTAAGTCTGCTCATAGTGTCATCAATAAATATTCCAAAAGAAAGACTGCCCATGAAAGTTCTCAAGATTATACCAAAACAACAAAAAAGATATATTGAACAAGAAATATATGCAACTTAAAAGAGAAGAAGGGAAACATACCATCCAATAAGTCACCAATTAAAATAGACAATGCCTTAGTTAAATATTGATCTATAAGGAAGTTGTCATTGTTAATACTGACAATCTCTGTTTCTGGCATGTCAGCTTTTCTTGCAGCCTTTGTCAAATAATAGAAAAGAACAGAAAAATTAATCTTTCATCAGCATAAAAATAAAGAAATCTTAGATGCATGTATGCATGCAACAATTATATAGAGTTATTGCAAGAAGAGCAGACTATATCATACATAAATATAAACAAAAATTGAGCACAGCAGTTTTATCAAAGAAAAAAAATGGATTTGTATGCTAGTAAATATGGTTTGTTGAAAAAAATCGGCATCTAGAAGTTAAACAGAATTAAATATTGCCTACATTCCTGTCAATGTAAGTTCTCTCTTTTGTTGGGTTGGAGACCAGCTAGCTGATTCATGCAGAATGTCATATACCAGGAATCAGGCAATAACAATGTATTGGATATGCATAAATCCTTGATAACAACTGAGCTGATAGACCTAGGAATTGTTACCTGCTCTTAACCTAAAACAAGAAGATCGAAGTTCAAAAACCATTTTCTATCCTTTATCAACAAGAAAGTGCAATTTCTAGTTATTCTCTACGAGTGATATCTAAAGGCGCTCAAGTGTGGCAAGGCTCGAGTGCCTCAAATAGGGGTTGGACGAGCACCTTCAATTTGGTGCCGCTTAAGCACATGCCTAGGCCCAGACGCTAGGCGGCCCAAGCGCTCACCTAGCCCAAATTGAAACCTAATTGAAATAGACTTGGCTTGAGTTGAACCGAAATGTTACAAATGGTTCAACCAAGCCAACTCCCACCACCCAACCTGTGTCGCAGGTCCGTTGGAGGAAGAAACCCTATTCTCATTCTCATGATCACTTGCTTTTCCATGTCGTCATTGTCTCCCCTTCACCTGCGGCCATAGCTCCTCACCGCCACCTCATCTTCGATAATGATTTCGCTGCTCCTCCCAAAGGTCAAAGCACCTCGCCATCACTTCTCCCCACTACCATAGCTCCTTACCATCGCTCCTCGCATCCATGCGTAGCCCTCGAGCATTGGCGATACCTCCTCCTCTTCCTTTCTCTCTCTCCCTCTTGGTGTTGTGCCTCACACCTCTCTTTCTTGTTTGCTGTCACTCTCCATCTTCCCCCCCCCCCCCCCCCCCACCCCCCCTCCCCCCCTCCTCTCCCCG